>JXCR01118663.1:114061-133830 GCA_002079205.1 Phalaenopsis hybrid cultivar | reverse complement strand
ATATATATATATATATATATACAATTCTTGTTATAGAAGGAAATATCAAAACCTCAAGGCCGAATACAATATTTTTTTCTGGTTTTCATTGTTCTTCTCGTCTCAAACATAGAAGGGAAATGTCATTTTATATGGTAGTACTAACATACTTGTTTTCTTCTAAATCAAAGTTGGCAATTGTACTTTCTTATTGTGTTTTGGGAAAGGTTAATCACCAACAAACATATTTAAATATGTAAGCCCATAAACCATTAATCTTATGGTAAATGCCAAAGCTTTCAACCCTAAAATTAAGGTTGATTGAATGTCATTTGAATTTTAATTATTTTTAGGAAAAAATGGATAAAAGTTGTGTTATTGCTGAAGAACCTAAAATGACATCTTCATGGCTTGTAAAAAAAGACATCAGAGATGACATTACAAAAATGATTAGCATCCATATTGTTTTCAGAATTTGTAAAATTCTCGTTGATTCGTGTCATTATTTGCACAAATTCTATTTTTAAGAAGAAGCATTAGGAACACTTTAGAAACAAGTTTTAAAAAATTAATGTCATGACTAAAAGTAAGTCTTGGGATATTAATTAAGCACAGAAAAGAGTTTTAGTCAAAATGAGTGGTTGAAAAGTGCAAATGAACAGAATGCATGATAAAATGTGAAGGAATGGTAAGATAGAACAAGCACTTTATATGACCATTAGATGCTAAACATTGAGCCACATGAAGAAAATAATTCTTTCATCTTATCTTACATATGTACCATGCATCATCAAAATGTAGTTTGATCTAATCAATATAAATGCATAAGAGCAATCAATATATTTAAATGATCTACAACTTCTTTTAGGAAAAATATAGTTACTTGTCTAAAATTGTCTCAAGAGAATCCAACAAGCCCAAATTAGTATATATTAGAGGTTTTTTCCACTTCAATAAAATAACTCATAAATACTGAAAGTGACTTAAATGTTGAAACTTTACTTGAATTAAAACTTTAGTTCTTTTAAATAGTTTGCTTATTTGGATATTGTTGTTTATGAAAAATGTACTACACATAAGTGTTAAACTTTGAAATCACTACATTAATTCATCTAGCTTACATTTATATTTACTAAAAATAAAATTTGATCATTTTCTTCAGTCATGTTGCTTATTTCTTTTAACTATTATTTTGTTATTATCTTTTCTACATAATAGCTTATAGAAAAGCAGCTAAAGTAGATATAGAAGCTGGAGGTTTGCTTTTATAACTAGTTCATGTGATGAGTTTTTTGATTGAATATAGTTTTACCAAAAAAATATTATTTTTTCAAAATCACAAATAAGTTACACTCTGCACCTATCAAGTCAAGTGAGCCATCAACACTTTGCATGTAAATCATATAAGTTTAGTGCCAACTCAAACTACATGTTATGAAGATAAATGACTAAAACTCACATTCCTAATAAAACTTAGTTGAATGACTTGGACACTATTCATTATGATTGGATTAATATTTCTTTGTTAATTCAATGTAAGAAGACTCCAAAAATTTTTCTGATTAAACTGTTGTTACATCACCACAAAGTAAGCCAACCATTGAGCCTACATCACTTCTACTCATGATTGTTAATCAAACTTTTGTTAGCTTCGGTGATGATTTAAGATATATTCCTAATTTAGTTAGTACTTTGGACCATCCTATTATTATTAATTAACCCTTTGAATGTTGATGATAGCATTGGAAAAAAATAATATATATTTGTACCATGTGTTTATGAATTCTATCTTTGCTAATCAATGTAGTGGAAATTTATTTGAGAGATTACCTTCTAAAGAAAAATAATATATTATCATCCCATACTTTAGCTCTTGATATGGTCACACGCTACCCCTTATCTCGTCTTAGATTTTATCAATTGTTCAACATTATTTAATGTCTTTTTCTTCTGTTTATTTTTACACATAATAAGTTGTGATTAAATTTCATGCTAATACGATAGTAATCAACACTGAAGGTAGGTGTGTGGAAGGTTGGAGGGATGAAGCCTTTCGTAGTAGCCAGCACATGAACATATGCGCTCAAATGCATGGAGCAACGATTGGAATCAATTAAAAATCTTGCATTCTATCATTACTAATAGGGGTGTAAACGAACCGAACAAGAACGAACAGAGCTTATGTTCGTGTTCGGTTCGTTTGAAATTTAGTTTGTTTGAAATAAGCTCGTGTTTGAAATTGTTCGTGAAGTCACTGTTCGTGTTCGTTTCTTAACGAACGAGTCGAACATGAGTCGAACACGAGTTGTTTGCGAACAACAAGTCAGTTTGACATCCCTAATATTAATATATATAAATTAATTATTCGACTTATATTATATAAATATATAATATATATATCAGTATATTATTAATATAGTATATTAATATATTATTATTATTATTTTACTATATATTATAATTTATAAAATTTAATTTTTTGAATATCATAATTTTTTTATATATAATTATTTTAAATTATTTTATATTTCGAACAATAACAATTCGAACACGAATGAACGCATCACTGTTCGTGTTTTGTTCATTTAGCTAACCAAACGAAAAAAATTTTGTTCATGTTCGTCTCATCTACTTATCGAACAAATCGAACACAAACTCATTGACGAACCGAACACGAACTGCTTGCGAACAACGAGCTTTTTTGACAGCCCTAATTATTAATCCGTATAGTAACAATTTACTTGAGGATGATCACCTTCTAATGAAAAATAGCACATTATCATCTCATATTCATATTTTCTATGGCCCCTAAAATTATCTCCTCTTAGATTACATCCTTATTCCACTTTGTTGATTGATTTTTATTTTTTTAACGCATAAAAAGTCGGGATTAAAATTGCATGCTAATACGATAGCAAACAGCAACAAAAATGAGCGCATGAAAGATTGGAGTGATGAAGTCTTAGTGGGTTCAAAATCAAAGAGCATCGATTGGAACCAGTGGAAAATCTTTGTGGGCGGCATTCAAGTGCTCGAAATCTAAAAAAATTATAATAAATAAATAAAAATAAAAACAGGAAATAAAAATGATAGGGAGATCACAAGTTTGGGAAACAAATTTACACGCTTTGTCGGTGTTAACCATCGAACTAAAAAGAAGAAATAGGGAAAGCCCAGCCGGATGGTAGGATAAAGAATTTCCCAAAAGCAAGTAAATTGTCAGCAGAAATTAGGCGAGTCGAGAAGGTTTTTCAATGGAAAGACGATTAAACCTACGCCTGAATCCTGATCAATAATAGTGTTTTTCCGTCCAGACTCCTGACGTAGTTCTACGTGCGGCGGCGTAAGTTATTCTTATGTTATTTTCAGATTATTTCTGGGTTATTTTCAATAATACCGAAATAACCCAAAAATAACCCGCGTTTTTTATTCTTGGGATATTTATGGGTTATTTCGGTATTATTAAAAATAACTCAGAAATAACCTGAAAATAACTTAGAAATAACTTGATCCGCGTCGGGAGCCCGCACAGAAAAATGATAGCCACAAATGCCATGGCCAGCAGAAGCGAACGTCAGCAATAGTTCATGAAAACTTTGGAATCCCTTAGCAGCCAACTTGCAAAATATTAATGGCTAACCTTATCATAAGTGTTTTTTTGTCCCCGTGGATGTATGCGGATGACATTTACTCAGTCAAGTCTTTAATGAGCTCATCCATGAATAGGAAGATCACGATTGATATTCTGCTCAGCAAAGAGTGGCTATAAAGAAGAAACTATTACATTGAGATAAGCCTCATGAAAGCATTCAGAAGATAGCTTAAACAATTGACACAATGGAAACTTCCGTGATATTTCATGCATCCATCATAACTATTCTGCTCAGCAAAGAGTGGCTATAAAGAAGAAACTTCCGAAACAGACAGACAATTGATGTCATTTCAGTCATAATAACTAAGACATGATAATAAATGGGCAAATTGGGTGTAATTATACGTGATATTTTCTCCTAAAGATTTGGATGAGATTCATGGAGGGCTTGGTTTGATTTTATTTCTAAAAATAGATTTTGAAATGAATATTTTAAAGAAAAAGCCAAAACTTTTTATTGAAGATAAGGTTTATTTAGTATATGAGCTTTTTCTTGGGAACAAAATATAATCAAGTAGGCCCTTGAAATTAAACTAAAACTTATTGGTTATTATTGCATGCATCCTAGTGTTGTAGGATGATCCATCACACACCTAGATAAAAGGACTTAATAGAGGGAATAACATAGATTTTTATGTGAAGGCCCCACTTTATATGATTCTATTATGATGTTGTAAGTTACAAGGCTTTACTGACCCTTGAATATGCGATATCAATATTACAAAAACTGGGGTTAACGACCGACATGAATTTCACCAAGGTGGCAAAACACAATGGGAAAGTGGCAGTGGCAGAGGCGGCAGCCGAGCAATGATATAATGGTGACAACAACGGGGCAGTAGTGGCCTTGATGATAATGATGGTGATCTGACAGCATCATTGGCAACGGTCGGACAACGGTGCCCCGGTGACAATGACAAAGGTATGATGGTGGTGATGACAGTAGCTGGAAATATTGGTGCAAAGGTGCAAGAGATCGAGCTACAGTGGTTCAATGGCAGTCTAAAAGTAGTGGTACAATGGTTGCGGCAGCTTGACTATGGTTTGAAACATTAATACCAATGATAATGGATGCGGTGGTGGTCTGACAATATTAGTAATGGCTTGACAGCTATAAGGATGATTATCGAACTATAGTAGTCCAGTGCTGGAGGTTTGATGATGACGGTGGCTATGCATCAATAGTTTGAATGCTACAGTGGATCAATGATGGTGTTGGTACAACCAACAATAGAGGCGATTGAGCAGTGGTGGTTTGACCATATTGGTGCAGGTAATAGTACTATGGCTATAGTGATAGTGTTGACATCGATGAAAATAATGGTTACAGTGGTGACAGCTCAATAATAATATTTGTGATAATAAAGGATGTGGCAAGGCAATGAAAGTTCGATTGTAGTAGTCGAGCAACTACAACTTTGGTCCAATAGTGTCGACTGCTAGTCGGTGATTGTCTGGTGGTGGTGGAGCTTAGATTCTCCTCGAAGCCACCAATGAAGAGAGTGGGAGTGTATTATTTATTTTAAGAGTGACATCCTCTATAAATATTGTATGAATCCAGATCTCTCATCTAATCACCTAGATTGATTTCCTTTATCACATATAATTTTATGAGTATTTAATTGCATTAATAATGTCAGAATTCAGTGATCACCAGCTCGTTAGATTCATCTCATTAAAATGTTCAATTCGACTATAAACTGATAAGATTTGTAATCCATTTGACAACTCAATTAATAGCCAAAACATCTAATTCTACTTAAACAACTTGATTGAGAACTGATTGAACTCGGGTTATTCGTCTTGTGAATACTTCAGTTTAATTATACGTTTGATGAAATCACAGTTTGGATTATTATGAATTTGTATTTGGAATTATTATTTTCTAACAATGCATTAAGTTATATGCATGATTAAAATATTTTCTTTAGAACATATTAGTTGTCATCTTATTTTCTGACATCGTTATCATAAACGCTGAAAAAAACAACTCAAATATCATAAAATAGAGATCTTAAAGGGGTTGTCAGATGGAGATGCTACTTAGGTGTTAGCATAAGCCATCTAATCAGAATCATGACTTAAAAAGTTCTCCTTAATAATGATTTGAAGATATAAACCTTGAGCTTAGAATGTTAGAACGTGGCCCAAGAGAAGGTGCATAAAATGGCTCAGATAAACTGACACACCATCATCGAAGATGACAAAGATCATACCAAAGTGATTAAGTGGTGGTGATGCCCATATGGTGGAAGCCCAATGGCTTCTACCAGATTGACTCACTTCCCACCAATCTTGACTTAATACTCAAAAGTTTTACGTAAGATTTTCTTCATTTTTCTTATTTCTTGCTAATGATCATCTGATCTGGGTGCATAATTGATACACCAAAACTATAAGCAATTTAGACCCATATTTTATACCTATTTTTGATGATATTGCACTTTAATGGAATGTATTTTGATGTTTTCTTATAGGTTATTGATTTTTAGGGCTTAAATAAAAAATAAAGCAAAAAATAAGAAATTTGGAGTCAAAATGACATTTTTGAAGAAATGCTCAGTGTCGAAGGCACAAAACAAATTAACGCAGATTTTTCACTCAGCGTTGACGGCACCAGGCTGGCACCGACGACGCCAAAAATGGTGTAGACCCCATTTCTAGAAGTTTTGTTGTATTTGGATGACTTTTTGAAGAGTTGTTGGAGGCACCTCTTGGAGAACCGACCTTGGGCTCTATTTGGGGCCAAATTTTATCAGAAAATGTGCTCCTCTATGTTTTTCACTCCTCTACTTTCATTTTTCGCACCACATCATTCCATTCCACTTCCATATTGGAGTCAATTGGTGATTTTGTTTTCATAGTTTAGAGTTTTTGTGGTGAGATTTAATGTGAAACTTTCTATAAGAGTGTTGGAGAAGGAGAAAAGTGAGAGATATCTTCTTCATGCATTTCTAAGGAAGGCTACAAAGGATTTGCTTTGAGAAAGTGTTTTCAGATAAGTATTGTTTCTTTTTCAATGTTGTTTGAACTTTATCTTACATAAAAAAATTGTGTTTTGTTATTTCTTTCTCATGAAGTCTGAGTAGTTCCCTCTATCTTTCTCCCTACTCTCAGATATGGTGAAATGAAGAGATAATATGAATTTGCCAATATTAAATTGTAAAGTAATTTGTGCTGATTTTTCAACTCAAAACTTAATTTACTTTTTGATCTAGCCAATTGAATTGTTAAATTGTGTTGTGGAACATATGATCCGGGAAGTGGAGTATGAGTTCTATAACAGAGTAAGAATCACATTTGATTCCATGAAGGAGAACATCGTTTATGGAATTAAGTGCAATTAAATAAGGAAATATTCTTTGTTGGGTGTACAATTGGAGAACCTCTATGGTGACAGACTAAAATCTTTAGTCTTAGTGATTAAAAACTAAAGCGAGAGCTAGCCTTCAGGTGAAGGGAAGTGAGAGCTCCGGAATGGGAGCCGGTATCCTCCTAATCTAGCCACGGATTTAGGGACTAAACACTGAGATCATATAATGATTTTCTATGCACTATATCTGGGTAGAGAATTAAAATTGCTCCTATTTGGCACAATACATATTATGAACATTTATCTCATCTCATTTTACCATAGGCTCATTGTAGTGGAAAAGATGCTTTTTCACATAAGAATCTTCGTTACATAAACATAGTTAATAGATTAGTATTTACTGTTTTAAATTTTGCATATTTGATTTGATAATAGTTTAGAAATTTAATTTTGGTTACATCTCAACAATTGAAATTAGTGATAGTGATTTCAATTGACTTTTTGTGTATTTCCTATCAAATTTGTCATTTTCAATTTAAACATTCCCTGTAGGATCGATATTTGGAGCTTAAATAGAAAGTCCATTATTACTTGATAACGATACGTATACTTGCATAGGATCTGAATACTAATTGATTATATTTAAATAAATTTTACATATTCTATCGCAACAAAAAAGTCGGATCAAGTTTTTGGCGTCGTTGTCGGGGAAGGTAACAGTTAAATTAAATAGATCTGATAAGATAGGAAATTTAGAGATAATATATATACCATAAAAAATTATTATTATTAAAAAAAAAAAAAAAAAATTAAAATAAAAAATCCAAAAAGAAATGTTTTTATTAGAGTGTTTTACTTTGTTTGTTTTATTTATTTATGTGAAATATTGGATCTAAATGTTTAGTACCTTACGATTCAAAAATAGAACGTACTGTTAGAAAAATTTGAAAACAACAAAGAGAAATTAAAATTTTACAAGAAATGATGAATAACTTAGGTAATCTAATAAATAAAAATCAACAAAGACCTTTAAGAGATTATGCGAATCAGACTGTAGATGAACTTCACTTTTCTATGCAGAATCCTGATGTTGCTGCTAATTCATTTGAGCTTAAACCTGCTATTATCCAAATGATACAAAATAATCAGTTTGAAGGATCACCTACTGAAGATCCTAACTTACATCTTGCTAGTTTTCTGGAAATTTGTGTTACATTTAAATATGACGGAGTGTCCGATGATGTTGTTAGGCTTAGACTTTTTCCTTTTTCATTAAGGGATAAATCCAAGGCTTGGTTAAATTGAGAGCACCTGGATCTATTAGAACTTGGGGAGAACTATCACAAAAATTCTTGGCTAAATATTTTCCATGCCCTAAAACCGCTAAGCTTAGAAAAGATATTACATCTTTTTGTCAGTTTGAAGGGGAATCGATATATGAAGCCTGAGAAAGATTTAAAGATCTTCTTAGGAAATGTCTACAACATGCTTTACCAGATTGGTTAATAACTCAAACATTTTATAATGGATTAGTAGGATCGCTGAGATCTATTATAGATGCTGCTGCGGGTGGTTCATTAATGTCAAAACCTTTTGATGAAACATATTCTTTAATTGAAGAAATGGCTACTAATAATTTTCAATGGCTCTCTGAAAGGGTAAATCCTAAAGGAGTAGCTAGTATTCATGATTCTGATGCAATGTCTATTTTGGCATCTTAAATTACTCCTATTTCTAAAAAGATTAATTAAATGGGAATGAATTATTCTCTAGTACCCCCAGTATTAGAGGAGAATTCTTTAGGACAGATTATTGATACTCAATCATCTTATGAAACTTCAAACGTTCCTATTCTAACTATTTTAACCCTGTTTGGAAAAATCACCCTAATTTTAGTTGGAATAATTATAATAATTAGGTGAATCCATTTGGAAATCTGAACAATCAAGGAAAACCTAATTTTTGACCTTAGTATCCTCTGAGATTTAACTCCAACTCCAACCCACAAGTTAAAGAAAAGAAGTTGAGGATGGAAGAAGTAATGTTGAATATTGGAAATCAAATACAACATCAAGGGGCTGCTATTAGAAATATTGAAAATCAATTATGACATATTGCCACTGCACTTAGTAATAGACCTTCTAGAATTCTTCTAAGTACTGTGCAAGTTAATCCAAAAGATCAAAATAAAAAACAAATTAAAGCTATTCAATTATGAAGTGGAAAAGAAGTTGAAACAAGGATCCAAAGAGAAACTGAAGTTGATGAAGAAAAGGAAGAAGTGAAAAATGATCAACAAGAAAATGAAGAAACACAGAGCTCTGTAGGAAAACCATTACCTCCGTTTCCTCAAAGACTGAAAGAGAAGAGTAAAAAAGAACAATTTACCAATATTTTGAAAATCCTAAAGAAGTTAAAGATAAATATTCCTTTTGTTAAAGCTTTGGAACAAATGCCAAGTTATGTTAAATTTATGAAGGATGTAATAAAAAAGAAAATGAAGTTTAGAGATCATGAGACCTTTGCACTTAGTGAAGAGTGTAGTGTTATTATTCACAAAAAACTTCCTGAAAAATTAAAATATCCTGGTAGTTTTACTATACCTTGTGCAATTGGAGAAAAGTTTTATGGAAAAGCTTTATGTGATTTAGGAGTGAGTATTAATCAATTTTTAAATGTTTAGATTTGGGAGAAATTTCCCCTACTATTGTAACTCTTCAGTTAGCTGATCGATCAATAAATTATCCAATAAGAGTTATAGAAGATGTGCTAGTAAAAGTGGACAATTTTTTTTCTTTGTAGACTTTATAATATTGGATATGGAGGAAAATAAAGAGATTCCCATTATTTTAGGGAGTCCATTTCTCGCAACAGGGAGAGTTGTAATAGATGTGTAAAAAGGAGAATTAATGATGAAAGTTAATGTTCAAGAAGTGAAATTTAATATAGCAAAAGCTATGAAATATCCTATAATAGAAAAAGATAATGAATGTTTCAGGATGGAAGTAGTTGATTATCTAAGTAATGAGCAGTTTAAGAAGTATTTCGAAGATAAATTAAAGCAAGGAGAAATTTTTTATACTGAAAATTAAGTAAAAGAAAAAGATTTATATTATATTCAGGGCAAATTTGAAGCATTACACTTGCTGGAAATTGATAGCAAAATCTTATTCCTTCAAGTATTAAACCACCTGAATTTGAATTGAAGATATTACCTACCCATTTAAAATAAGTATTCTTAGGAGAGTCATCTACATTGTCTGTTATTATATCTTCTGAGTTAACTGAAATTCAGGAACAAAAGTTGATCGAGATGTTGAAGAAGTATAAAAAGGCTTTTGGATGGACTGTAGCAGATATTAAAGTAATTAGTCCTTCAATTTGTATGCACAAATTTTATTAGAAGAGCAGTATGAACCTAAAGCAGATCCTCAGAGAAGATTAAACCCAATAATGAAAGAAGTTCTTAAAAAAGAGATTTTAAAGTGGTTAGATGCTGCATTTATATATCTTATTTCAGATTGTGCTTGGGTAAGGCCAATTCACTGTGTTTCGAAGAAAGGAGGAGTGACTGCTAAAGAAAATGATAAAAATGAATTAATACCAATAAGATAAGCAACTGGTTGGTGAATTTATATTGAGTATAGAACACTAAATATGACCACCGGAACAGATCACTTTCCTTTGCCCTCTCTAGATCAAATGTTGGATAGATTGACTAGGAACAATACTATTGCTTTTTAGATGGATATACCGGATATCACCAAATTCCAATTGCACCAGAGGATTAAGAGAAAACAATGTTTACAAGCTCATATAGGACATTTTCTTTTTGTAGAATGTCTTTTGGACTATTCAATGCACCTGCAACATTTCAAAGATGCATGATGTCAATTTTTAGCAATTTTATAGAGTATGAAATGGAAGTATTTATGGATGATTTTTCTATATTTGGGACTTTGTTTAAGTTATGTCTTAATAATTTAGAAAAAGTTCTGAAGATATGTGAAAAGATCAACCAATTCTTAAATTGGGAAAAATGTCAATTTATTGTTGTAAGAGGTATTGTTCTTAGGCATAAAATTTCTAAAAAAGGCATAGAAGTAGATCCTGCAAAAATCAAAGTTATAGAAAAATTACCACATTCTAATAATGTTAAAGGGAAGAGAAGTTTTCTAGGACATCCTGGTTTTTATAGGTGCTACATAAAAAATTTTTCAAAAATAACTAAACCCATGTGCCAACTTTTAGAAAAAGATACGAAATTTTATTTTAATGAGGGATGCATAACATAATTTGAATTATTAAAGAAAAAATTAATCACTACACCTATAATAGTACCACCTGACTGGGATAAATCATTTAAAATGACGTGTGATGCTAATGATTATGTTATCGGGGCTGTATTAGGACAAAGGCACGACAAAAATTTTAAAGTTACATATTATGCTAGTAAAAATGTAAATAATGCTCAAATTAGTTATACTACTACAAAAAGAGAGTTATTATCTATTGTTTATGCCTTTGTTAAATTAGTCCTTACTTAATGGGAACTAAATGTATAGTGCATATAGATCATTCTGCTATTAAATACTTGATGCAAAAGAAGGATGTTAAACCAAGATTAATAAGATGGATACTTCTATTGCAAGAGTTTGATTTTACTGTGATAGATAGAAAGGGAAATGATAATCAAATAGCTGATCATTTGTCTAGAATAAAAATAAAAATATTAACTAATTTTGCAAATAAAATTTTAGAAAATTTACCTGATGAACATTTATATAGTATTGATGAAATGGATATACCGTTGTATGTTGATATAGTAAATTATATTGAAAGTAACATTCTACCACCTGATATCAGTAATCCATAATTAAGGAAATTTATCTATGATTTGAAAGACTATTTTTGGGATAACCCATATTTATATAAATAATGTAAAGATTTAATTATTAGAAGATGTGTGCCTTATGAAGAAAATCAATAAATAATTGAAAGATGTCTTGATCCTGAATTTGGAGGACATTTTAGAATAAATAAAAGTGCAAATAAAATTTTGCAAGCTGGATTTTATTGACCTACTATTTTTAGAGATTTTAATAAATATATTAAAACATGCGATAGATGTCAACGAGTAGGAAATATTTCCAGAAGAGACGAAATGCCTCTAAATTACACATTAGAAGTTGAAATTTTTTGTGTGGAGATTAGACTTTACGGGACCATTTATGCCTTAATTTGGAAATTTATATATATTACTTGATGTTGATTATATGTCTAAGTGGATTGAAGCTATTGTTGTGCCTAGATGTGATGCTCGGAGTGTTTCTAAATTTTTAATTAAATTTTTTTACAAGATATGTAATGCTGAGAGTAATCATTACTGATGGAAGATCTCATTTCAAGAATAAGAGAATCAAAAAATTAATCAAGAAATATGATATAATGCATAGTTTCTCTATTACTTATCATCCTCAAACTAGTGGTCTAGCATAAATATTGAATTGTGAAATTAAATGCATTTTAGAAAAGCTGTAAATCCTTATAAATTAGATTTGTCTGCTAGACTAGATACTGTATTATGGATATACATAATTGCTTATAAAACTCTTATAGGAATGTCCCCATATAGATTGATTTTGGGAAAAGCATGTCATATGATTGGAATATAAAGCATTTTTGGCATATTAAAGAATTTAATTTTAATTTAAAGGATGCTGGTGAGAAAAGGTTTTTACAACTCAATGAACTTAAGGAGATTAGAAATGAAGCATATGATAATGTGAAAATCTAGAAAGAGAAAATGAAAATATGACATGATTGGAAGATTGTTAAGAAAAAATTTGAACCTGGACAAGAAGTTCTACTACACAATGCAAGATTGAGATTGTTTTCAGGAAAACTAAAATCCAGATGGTTAGGACCATTTAAAGTGATTAAAGTTTATCATTATGGAACTGTTGTTATTTAAGATACTAACACTAGAAAGATATTTAAAGTTAATGGGCATCGCTTCAAACATTTTTATGAAGGGCACATACCACAATTTAGTTTGTTAAGTGTCTTATATATTAGTAGATAATAATCCTACACAATTGCATTTTTAATAAATTAAGTCAAATATTGGTATTGGAGGAAATTTTGGAATCAAATTGAAAAAAAAAATGAAAATCATAATTTTGGCCATTGGCATAGACGGTGCCAGAATGGGCTCCGACGGCGCCCTAAATAACGGACATCAGTGCCGATAGTGCCAATCGGGAGCGCCAACGACGTCGAGTACTGTTGGACAGTTTTAGATGACTTTTGGTGGGTTTTGGCGCGATTTCACTTTATAATAACCATCGGGACGAGTTTAAAAAGGCCTAGAAACATCCTTGGAAGCCTAGTAACTTCCTATTTTCAGATTCAATGGCTTCCAATTTCAGAAATAAATTGAGGTATGGAGTTTTCAACAAAAGAAAGTTTATTAGTTTCAACATGTAGTGATTATACGATAAAGTTATTATGAAGAAGAGATTGATCAAGGAAAGAGGATTTGTTAATCATGGAGTGATCAATCCTACTGGTCGGATTGATAAAATAATTCTGCAAAGGCGTTGGGAAGTTATATGTTACACTACGTCTGCGGTTGTCGTACCTATAGTGAAAGAGTTTTATAAAAACTTACATGGAATTACTCAAGGTGTTGGCTTCATACGAGGTAAGGTTGTACCATTTACTCCTGCAAGGATTAATGATTTTATATGATAAACAACATTCCAATCTGTCATTATACAAATTTCATTCCTACACAAGATTTGATGCAAGACATGTATAATCTTCTGACGGATGAAAGTGATATGTGGGAGATACGAGATGAATGATATGTTAGTTTCTCCACTTCATAACTTAATCCAAATTCGAAGTAATGACATTTCTTTATTGCTGTAAAATTACTCCCTACTATGAAAATTGGTAGAGTTACCAAAGAATGTGTTATTTTAAATTACTGCGTTCAAATGGAAAAACTCATTTATATATGGTCTATTATATTTAAATCTATTATGGGTATCCTTACTAATGGACCAATTTATGGACTTGGGCATCCATCTACCATCTTTTTTATTTGCAGTCAAGCCCAAGTTTCATATGAAAGTTCGGAAAAGACTTTATTATCTTGGGAGCCCATGAATCCAAAAATGAGAATTATTGTGAAAGTGAAAATGAAGTATTATAAGCCATCATTGATCAATCTTCACAAGCTTGATCTCCATTAATTCCACCAACAGTTGGATGTTCACTTGCTTCAGAAAAGAAATTGAAGAAAATTGAAAGAAAACATTAGAGTATTGACCAAAGGAAAATATGTTGAGATTTTCATACTTATTTTACCCAGATTTTGATGATATTACACTTTAAAGAAGGGTATTTTTTATGTTTTGTTGCAGTGATGAATTGTGAACTTTTGGAGAAAAAGAAATAAAAACGGTGCAATTTGGAGCAAAAACGAGCAAGAAATGAAATTTTGCCCTGTCACCTTTTGATAAGTCTTTCAATGCTTAATCACTTTTACACGCAAGAAATGAAATTTTGCCCTGTCACCTTTCGATAAGTCTTTTGATGCTTAATCTCTTTTAAACTTCTTGCATATTTTTTAATGAGATTACACTTTAAAGGAAGGTTGTTTTTATGCTTATTTTGTAGGCTATCTATTAGGAAACCAACACAATTGAAATGGGGCAAAATGGAGCTAAAATGTAGCCAAACAGAGCGAAACAGTGGAGCTGCGCAGTCCACCCGCCGACGGTGTCAACGGCGAGATTTACCCGAGAAGACCAAAAAATGACAGAAAAACTCGCCGACAGCGCCCTCGAGGTTTCAACGTATTTGGACGCTTTTTGAAAGGTTTATTGTGGCAACTCTTCAAACTTCATCCCTACACTTTAAAAGAACGAATTTATGTTAAAAAAGGAGGATTTTTGTTAGAGGAATGTTAGGAAAAGTGTGGAGAAAGTTTAGGTTTCTTAGAATAGGAGTAGAAAAGTAGTTTTGTACCAGGAGATTTTGAGAGAATTTGTAAGGAGATGTTCTAGCATTGCATGGATCGGCGGGAGACTTTATGGTAGAGATTTTCGTGAGAGGAATGTTAGGAAAGGTGTGGAGAAAGTTTAGGGTTTTTAGAATAGGAGTAGAAATTTAGATTTCTACCCTTTTGGAGAGATTGGAGAGGAATTTTGAGAGATTTTGTAAGGAATGTTCTAGTATTGCATGGATCGGCGGGAGACTTTGTGGGAGAGATTTTCTTCTTTCTTTCAAGGGAAAAAGCTAAGTAGTGTGTTCTTCATTATCTTATGGTTTTGTAAACACTTATCTAGTTGATTTGGTTTGATGAAATGATGTTTTCGTTGTGCTTTCTTCATGCTTTGTGATGAGCTTCTCTTACTCTTTCTTCTTGTTTGAAAATAATGGCATGAGAAGATTATGTCGTTGTTTTCATTTTACTTTTCTTTGTAATGAGTAGAACTCATGTTTAGGATTTTGTAATGCATGTTAGAAGCGGATTTAATTATCAATGTGATGGTTTTTACTTGAACTTTATTTACATTACAATAAAGGTCTGTTGTAGTGTTAAAGTTCATTATAATTGCATTAAGACTCGAGAGGGTTGTGTAATTCTCAACAAAGTAGAACCACATTCAAATTCTGTGGATGGTTAAGTTTATGGGATTTGAATGCAAATAAATAGGGAAATATACTTTGATGGGCGTAGAATTGGAGATTTTGGGGTGGCAGACTAAAATCTCCAATTCGGTCCTATTGTTTGAGTACTGAAGCGGAGATGTTAGCCCTCAGGAGAGGGGAACGTGGGAGTTCCAAAGTGAGAGCCGGTATCTTTCTAGCCTAGCCACAGATTCAGTAAACAAGTATAAGATTAGTCAATGTTTTTTATGCCTTGACCAAAGGGTAAACAATATGATTGCTCCTATTTGGCACAGACAATATTTAATGACTCTCATTCCTTTACATTATCCAATTCATTACATAAGAATATTATTTTTTAATATCTCAAAATTCTTATTCCTTTACATTATCTAATTCATTACATAAGAATAGTAGTTTGTAATATCTCAAAATTCTCTAAACACATACAATATTTAATGCATCTCATTTCTTTACTTATCTACAATTCATTACATAAGAATAGTAGATATTTAATGCATCTCATTCCTTTACATTATCCAATTCATTACATAAGAATAGTAGTTTTGTATCTCAAAATTCTCCAAACCAATTCATCCAAAAAGGGTTATCTTTAGAATTAATATTTGCAATTTATTTAATGCATCTCATTCCTTTACATTACCTAATTCATTACATAAGAATAGAAATTTTTAGTATAATTCTCCAAACCAATTCATCCAAAAAGGGTTATCTTTAGAATTAATATTTGCATTTAGTTATGGACCAATTCATCCAAAAAGGGTTATCTTTAGAATTAATATTTACATTTAGTTATAGTTACTATATTTACATTTAACACATGCATTTAGCAGTAGTTGCTAGATAAAACATATTTTTAATCGACATTCTAAACTAAGGACTAATAGTAGTAGATTAGAATTTGATTAAGAACCTCTTACCTCGCTTCCATGTGGGATCGATAAACGGGACTTCACTAGAGCCCTGTATTACTTGAGCGATACGTATACTTGTATTTGAAATTGTGATTTAACAAAATCATTATAAATATATAAATCTGGGTTCATAAATTCATGCATATTAAAAGTTGCATCAAGTTTTTGGCTCATTGTCAGAGGTTTAAATCTTCTAGTAGTGGTGTCAAATTCTTGTATTTTTAGGTATATAAAAAGTCGTTGTCAAGTATTATGAATGTAGTTGGAGATCTTAAATACCTTTTTGATCACCTAGATTGAGGAATGAAAGAAAATTTTGATCACACTGGAACTTTTGAAGCATGATTAGTTCGGATGTTTAAAGAAAAAGGGTGGATCAAAGAAAATTTGACAGATCAATTCCTATATCGATCCTTCTACAACTTATATGTTCATTACCAATCTATGAGAGATATCAGAGGAAGAGAAAGCACTGAAGAAGAGGTGTAATAATTGAAGACTTCATATTCTTTATCTATTTTAGAACATTATATATATTTAGTGTAATTATGTGGATTTAATTTGGTTTGGTTTGCTTTTTGCTTTAGAATTTTGAACTTTGATTGTGTGTATAGTTTTGTGACAGTGTTTAGTGTTGTGGCTTGATTTTGACGTGATTTATAATTAGTTTGTTTAATATGCGTGATTATAATTTTAAAAATTGTGTTTGTAAAAAGTGTACTTTCATATATAAAAGTTAGTTTGTTGTTGTTTGTGAAAATTTGTGTTGGTGAAATGTTTTACTTTGTGAATTATTGTTAAATAAAATTTGTGTTTAAAATACGAAAAATTTTGGAGTAAGTCGATAGGAAATTGAAACTTAAAAAAATCAAAATATGAAATTTTCGAGCTTTCAACGCCGACGATGCTGGAATCGGGGTCGACGACACCCTCGACTCGACAGCAGATTTAACCCCTAAGATTTGTAATTTTTATTGTGGCCACCATTTTTAAGCTTAATTCATCTTCAACCTTCATTTTAGGTGGCTAGGGCTTGATTGTGGTCGGATTTGAGGTGATTTCGAGGCTAAAAGACTTCAGATTTCATCTTCTCTAGAATTTAACTAAACTAAAGTTTAGGGTTAACTTCATATTGGTTTAGGGTTAACTAAACTAAGGTTTAGGTTAACTAATCATATTGGTTTAAGGTTAACTAACCTAAGGTTTAGGCTTGTCTAATCTTACGGATTAGATTTAAGTAAACTAAGTTTTATGTTAACTAATCCTGTTGGTTTACTGTTAACTAACCTAAGGTTTAGGTTAATTAATTCTATTAGTTTAGGGTTAACTAACCTAAGGTTTAGGTTAAATAATCTTATTAGTTTAGGCTAACTAACATAAAGTTTAGGTTAACTAATCTTATTGGTTTTAAGTTTAACTAACCTAAGGTTTATGTTAACTAATCCTATTTGTTTAGGGTTAACTAACCTAAGGTTTAGGTTAACTAATTTGATTGGTTTAAGGTTAACTAACCTACGAATTAAGCTTAGCTAATCTAATTGGTTTATGGTTAACCAACCTAAGATTTAGGCTTAACTAATCTTATGGGTTAAGGTTAACTAACCTAAGGTTTATGTTAACTAATCTTGTTGGTTTATGGTTAACTAACCTAAGTTTATGTTAATTAATCCTATTGGTTTAGGGTTAACTAACCTAGGATTTAGGTCAATTAATCCTATTAGTTTAGGGTTAACTAACCTAAGGTTTAGGTTAACTAAACATAGTGTTTTAGATTGGCTAATTTTAGTGGTTAGGATCATTAATCCTAATGTTCTAGGTTAAGGCTAAGATTAAGGTTTAGTTTAGGAGGAACCTAATGTGTATGTTAAATTAAACTATAGTTCATGTTGACTAACCCTAAACTTCAAGGAGTTCAGTTTGAATTAAATGATAGGATGACTTAAATCTGAAGTTTAAAATGGTCCAATTGCTCAAGTTTAAAATCGTCCAACTATTCAAATTGGAATCAGCTAAAGGTTAAGTTTACATAGACGAGACTCGTCTAAAGACTAGTTGGCTTAAAGCCCTAATTGACTAAAATTGGATTTAATGGGTGATTAACTCAACCCTTAAGTTGGCTGACCAGGTCTGTAATCAGGTTGAATATGACCTAAAGAGAATTGGCTAGATTGGTCTTAGGTTGAGCTTGGGTTAGATAAACTTAGCCTAAATTAACCCGAACCCTAATTAACGTATTTTAATTATAAAAACTATTTTAAATGTGATTTTGAAATTTTTAAACCTGTTTTTATGGTCAAAAGTTCAATCAGAGAGAGTTACACAATTTTTATAATTTTTAATTTACATAAATATGTCATTTGGTTCAAAAATCAAAATGCAAATATAGAGACATTAAAATATCTTGGAAAAATCGTAGAAGATTTCCCCAAGTCCATTTAATATCTCTGTCAAATTTCATATTTTTCTCATTTATATTTTAATTTGTATGATTTAAATACTTCATGACTTCAAAAATTAATTTTGAAATATTTGGTTGATGAAAAATTATAATTTTAGTTTTGAAAAATTCTTCTCATTTTTTGAGTTCATAGCATCTTTCGGTTTATATTTTGAAGTTTTCTACAAAAAGTTATGTAATTTTTAAGTTAAGTCATAATTTCTGGAATTAAAAAATAATAATAATCCTGAATTTTCTCCTCTCCGACACGCGACACCCGCGACACACGCATGGAATGCACAGAGTAAACCGATTGCTGAAAGTTCTCAGGCTTCGGTCTCCTCTGATTCTCAACAAAATTTGGCATTATTAAAGTGTTTTATTCACCTCGAAGAGTAGATCACATATGTACAGATACTCGGGTGTTTTGTTATTTTTTTTTCTGGAAGGGAGAGAATTTCCGGATTATCATTTCAATTTAATAGATATACATGAGCCTAAGAGGTTTCTCCTCAATTATGTTTGAATAAGTAGGTCTCTTTGAGCGTATCCAAGTCATTGAGGCATCAATTTGACGTGATTTTTATGTCGGGTTGGAGGTTCGCCAGAATTTGGCTCGGATTCAACTTTTTTAGCGACGTCGTCGGTTTCCGGCAATGGAGGGGCTGGGGGAGCTGCTGCTTTTTTTGTGTAGTGAAGAAGGAATGGAGTCTTGGGAGGTGTGGTGGTGCTGTTTATATAGGAAGATAGGGAGGGAGCTATATATAT
>JXCR01118663.1:62018-113916 GCA_002079205.1 Phalaenopsis hybrid cultivar | reverse complement strand
TATATATATATATATATATATATATATATATATATATATATATATATATATATATACACACACACACATACAATGACTCAACAAAAAGGCTAGGGACCACCCCCCCCCCCTCCCAAAAGATAAACTACAATGACTCAACAAAAAAAGAAAGTGAATGTAAAGTTGCATCTACTCCAATTGTAGTCATCTGTCCTTCTAGGCAATTCTGAAGTGGGGGACTTCTAGAGTATCTCCTTGCAGTAGATAATGGAGAGTTGGTGGAGAGTTAATAGCAACCTCTGTCTTTTTAGAATGTGATCCAAGCTGGGCCAACTAGTTTGCAGGCTAATTTCCTTACCTATAGGTGAAAGTGAACTGGATTTGGATCTTTCTACTAAGGTCTCTGATTTTGTTTAGCCAGTATGAGTGATGTTAGGGAGCCCCATCCTAGTGATTTAAAAGGGGAATAATTACAGCAGAGTCCACTTCGAGCCAAATCATATTCCAATTAGCCTTAGTGGCAAGATTAATTGCCCAATACACAACAATGAGTTCAGTCTCAGTGGCATCATTGGCCAAAACTAGGGTATAAAAATACAGCAGGCACTTACCCAAATGATTTATGTAAACACCTCCCACGCCAGCTCCATTTTTTGTAAAGCTTCCATCAGTGTTAATCTTCACAATCGGATGTTTTGGGGTTTTCCAGTAGACTCTGATAACTTGAATAGGTTCAGAATTGATAGGTGGACAAGAGTTGGAGTTGTTAGGAAATCTTTTCCAGTTGATCATCTTATGAAGATAAGTTAAACAATTTCTAGCAGTTTTCCCAACATTTGATTAGCTTCTTCAAACTTGACCTTGTTTCTTTCCATCCAGATGAACCAAGCACTGGTAAAAGGAATAGCGGCATACTTTCTCTTCTGCCAGAACAACCAACACTTGACAAGCCTATCCGAAGTGAACTCTTTCTCATCAATTGTCAACTGATTCAAAAATTGTTTCTAAACCAATTGAGCAAAATTAAATTCAAAGAATAAGTGATTCAGAGTTTCCTCCTCCTTCTTACATAACCAGCATTTAGAGGGACCCCTCAATCCCTTCAGCATGAGAATGTCATCTGTAGGGATCAATTTATGAAAAATTCTCCAACAGAGAAAAGATATAAAAGGGGATAGGAATTTATTCCATATATAATCACACCAGGGTATTTGCTCCCAACTAAAACTTTTGGAGTATATGGCTTTGGTAAGGCTTTGGTGGGTAGTAGTCTGCCACAATACTTTGTCAGTTGTACTTCTATTAAACTTTATGCTGGCCACTTTAATAATAGAGTGAGATTGCAGAAGATTAGATAACTTTACCAGGGACCACTCATCACCATCCCAGCAA
This sequence comes from Phalaenopsis hybrid cultivar, assembly GCA_002079205.1. Classification (NCBI taxonomy): domain Eukaryota; kingdom Viridiplantae; phylum Streptophyta; class Magnoliopsida; order Asparagales; family Orchidaceae; genus Phalaenopsis; species Phalaenopsis hybrid cultivar. The sequence goes on along the minus strand of JXCR01118663.1, from coordinate 112,545 downwards.
TCAACCACTTTCAAATCACTATTGTAGATATTGGTAATGGGGGATAACCAGTCTTTAGGACACCAATTGTCAAGCCAAAACTTAATATCCCCTTTGCCCAATTCCCAACTGTAATTGGTTTCAGCAATGTCTGAATTTCAGCATTTTCACCCAAATTTTAGAATCACCAGTTTTCCTTAAGACCAGTGTGGGGTGCTGATATATATATATATATATATATATCACGCATGCATATAAATTACCATGCCATGCGTGACTTAAAACTGGATTGGATAATAGGATATATTTTATTTTTATATTTTTTTATATAATAATAAAATTATTATTATTATTATTTAAATCTCTCCATGCATGTTTCATCAAACGCGTCATCACGGTGAAATGAACGACCTCCTTAGGCGAAATTAACATTCTGAACACACTCGTGTGGTCGATTTCATCATTCGGGGTCGTTCGGACCACTTTTTCTGCGATCAAGTCAAAAATGCATCAACATTAATTTTCATCGATTTTTTTTTTGCGATCAACCATTTTGGAAATTGATCATGGACGAATTAAACTAATTTGAATTTATTTGAAATTAGATCTAGACATGTTGAATTTAAAATTAAGGTATTTGATTAGTCATGAAGCTCAATTTGATAATTTTTGTCAAAGTGAGTGAATTTGGTCAAATTCGACTCAATGGATGGTCAAGAATTGATTTCAAATGTGTTTGAAATGATTTTGGAGGATTTGGGAATTTTTTGGGCCATGGTTCACATTTTGGTAATTTTGGTCAACTTTGGTCAAAGTGGTCAAAAGGTTGATTGAAAGGCTCGCTGTGGTTCAAGAAAAAATTTGGAGTCAAACGACAGTGTTCGGGGTCATTTTTGATCAATGTAGAATGTTTTATAATTCCCGGGGTATTTTTAAAGTATTATTTATTTTAGTGTCGAAGTGTCAAAAAGTTATCCAGAAGTGTGACAATATTGCAGTCAAAATTCTCAGGAAGACAAGGAATGATTTTGTGTGATTTTTAGGACTTATGAGTGACTCTGAGAAATTTTGGGAAATTGAATATTCTAGGGGTCCAGAGGTGTTTTGGTAATTTTTGGGAAAATTAGGTATTTTTGCAATTTTTTGGTTTGAAATGGTCTGAAGTGGATTTTGTGAGTCAATGATAGTTTTGGAGAATTTTGAAGAATTAGAATATTCAAGTGGGTATTTTTTAGGGGAACTGAGTTCAAATAATTTTGGCCAGCCTCGTGAGTATAATGATTACAACATTGTGACATGAAAATGCAATGTTTATGGCGATCATGATGGTTATGAATGATGATGCAATATATTGAAGTTAAAAAAAAAGGTGTAGAATACTGCAAAGCTTTCTTATGGTTCAAAGGTCATATAGGAATTCTCATCAGACTTCCCTTATGTAATATCTAATCTTTGCATTAAAGATTATTGATCACATATAGAACCAACATCGAGAATAAAGATTTGGTTGAAATGTCTAAAGAGAAGGTAGATAATATTTCTAAGATGCTAAGATAGTCATTAGGAAAGTCCTAAAACTAGATCCTAGTCACTAAAGGAAAGACCTAAAACCCTCACCCAAAAGTGAGGTTAACATGGCACATCCAACATATCTCTTCATTTCACCATATCTCAGAGTAAGGAGAAAGATAAAGGAATCTACTCAGATTTCATGAGAAAGATACAACAAAACACAAATTTCATATATAAAAGGAAGTCATACAACAATAATAAAAAAAAAATACTTATCTGAAAGTCTTTCTCAGAGCAAATCACTTGTAGCCTCTCTTAGGAAATGTAGGAAGAAGAAGTCTCTCACTTCTCTTCCTCTCCAACACTTCTTAAAGAAGAATTTACACGTAAACTCACCATAAAAACTCAAAACTATAATAACAATAACTAACTAATAGTGTGGAATGACATGGAATGTAGGCGTGTGAAGAGGAAAACTGAAATGAGTGGAAGAACTCAAAATGGTGCGAGGGGGGGGGGTTCTGATCAACATTCAACCCTAAATAAAGTCTAGGTCAGTTCTCCAATAGCTGCATCCAAAAAATCTTCAAAAAATGTCCAAATTCATCGAATCTTCTAGAAACAAGGTTTGCGCCAGTGGTCATTTTAATTAATTCATCTTCTCTGTCGAACAACGCCGTCGGAGCTGAATATTTTTTTAAAATTCTCCATTTTGACTCTAATTTTTATCCTTTTTTACTTCCTTTTTGCTTCAATTCCTAAAAATCAACAACCTACAATAAAACATTAAAAATGCCTTCCATTAAAGTGCAATATCACTAAAAATAAGTATAAAATATGGTTCGAAAAATGCATATATTTTTTGTGTATCAAATATACATAAAATGCTTATAAATTTTTTACAAAAAATACGTTATTTTAATGTGGATGAGTTGTGGCATGAGAAAATTTGTAAAAGTCACGGCCGAGCATCAGTATAATACTCAACTCTTGACAAGAAAATTGATTCAGGAATGAGCATTTTACAGTCTCGACGGTCCCATTGATGGATTCATTATGGAAAGAAATTGGGAAACCTTCTAATGTTTTACTATTGTAACAGTTTTCTCCATCATCTGAGAGTTCTATGCAAACCTTCTAGAAGCTACGGATGATCAAGTATTTGTTAGAGGTAAGAATGTTGAATTAATCCCTGAAAGGATAAACACACTATATGGGTTGAGAGATGAATTTCATTGTGAGTATACAACATTTGATACATTTTATTTGCACTTGATGAAGTTATGGCTTGTCTGACTGATGGAAGAGAAGTTTAGAAAATGAAGAATGATCAAAAGGTAAACTTCTCTACATCTATGTTAAATGTTCAATCTAAAGCTCGACAGTATTTTATTTTTGCTTGACTCCTTTCAACAAATCATTTGAGTGAACTCACAAAGGAGAGAGCTGCTTTAAATTTTTATTTTCAACAAATGAAGAAAATAAACATTGGTACTCTCATTTATCGGAATGCCCATACTTCTTCTAAAGGTGGGACAACTTGAGTTTTAGGTTACCCAACCTTAATTTTTACTTTATATGACAAGTCAAGAGTGGGGTATGATAGATTTGAAGAATTAATACAACCTCTTAAACCTATCATTAAGCTCAGTGTTCATACATATATGTTGCATGTTGGACACAAAGCTTGGGGTAGAGGCAGTGATATACCTTCTACTTTAGCTTTTGGATCTTCTACATCCTGCACTACTTTTTTAGAGAATATTATGGAGAAGTTACTTATTTAGAATGGTAATATCTTGACTCTCAGAAAATCAAATGATAAATATGGAGGATATGAATTATCATAGTGGTAAGTACATTCAAATGGAAGTGGATTATGATAATTCTTATAATGAGGCTATGACAAATTTTTTGAGGAGTGATCAAAATGTAGAATTTCCTACTTGCCCCCACTTTACACCTTATGAGACTAAAGTAGAATTTAAGGAAGAGGATGAAGATGAGTAGTTTATTTTCATGCTTGTTTCCTGTTGTTTGATTTTTTTTTATGTGGTTGTTAGTCAGTGAACTTTACTTTTAAATGATGTGTATTGTAAACAGGTGTTGAAGTTATTATGTTTAGATGTAGATTGATTTTTTTTTCAATATTATTTATTTTTAATTTATTGCTTATGTTTAGAACTCTCCTTTACTTAGCAAATCTTTTTGATATATTATGTTTTACATAATACTTTATACCCTATTTATTTAATTTGTACATGCAAAGCTTCAAAGCCTTCTACAGGTTAGTTTTATTTAAATGAATTTAAGTTTTCCATTCTACCTTAATTTCTATATTAAATGTTGTACCTATTAAAAAATTAAGTTTTGGGGTAAAGAAAAATTTTTCTTAAAAGAAACTAAACTTTTTTTGTCCACAATAAACTATATTTTAAAAATTATTTTTAATATAACTTTTGGTAGCAGAAGTCAACTTGAAGATAACTATATTTTTGATTTTACAAATATGATTGTATACTAAGTAAAAATCTTTAATAATGAAGGTTAGTTTTAAAAGTTAAGATATTTAGTATTAGAGTGTAAGGTTACGTGTGTACTATTTAAAGTACAGGAAATTGCATTTTTGAAATACTAAAAGAGTCTTAGAGTTATATAAAAAGAAATGATTGAGACTTTATGAAAAATCTTTGTTAAAGCTAACATGCATATATAAGGAAGACATTTATGAAGCTTTTTACTTTAAGAAAAGGATAGTGAATTTTCAAATCACTAAAGGCTATCCAGATATAGTAATCCTCACATGAAAAAGAAAACAAAGAAAAAGGATTGAAAATGATCCTAAAAGGAAAAAAGGAAAAAAGAGAAGAAGAAAAGAGAAAAAGAAAAGCAAATAGAATATATGTGACGAGATGCTTAAGGAGATGCCTAATAAAAAATTGACTTCACTTGAATTAACTTAAGGAAAGAGGTTTAAATACATTTATAAACTTATATTAAAGTTTTAGCATCTTCACTAATGAAGCTCTCATGCAGTACTGTTTCATATAGTTCTTATAAGCATCCTTAATATGATGAATTACAATTATTCTTGAGATGAATAAGAAACCAAAACTCTTAGACTTAAGTACTAAAATTCTTATAATTTTAGTTTTAACTTAATTTATTAAAAATTTCTCTATTGTTTTACTATTGTATTTAAAAAGCAAAAACTGTAGAAGATTTTTAAGTGATGCTCACTACCTTAAGTCAAATTTTTTATGTAGTAAAAGAGTTACTTGAGGACAAGTAACAGTTAAATTTGGGGCATTTTGAAACATCAAAAAAATATTCAATTTTTTATATATATTTAAGGTTTATATTTGGTAATATTGTATTTTAAAGAAAGATATTTTCATGTTTTATTGTAGATATATTAAGACTAGGCATTTGGAGCTTAAAGGATGTAAAAAGAACAAAACTTGAGGACAAAAGTGGCATTTTAAAAAAATTGAACTGGTGCCTACTTGTCAGAATTTTTGCCTACGCGCCAGAATACAGAGAAGACGACACCTAGGCACCAAATTTTTGAGCCAATGTGCGAAAAACTATATTTTTCATAAATGCATTGAAATTGGATGGACTTTGAAGAGGTTCCTTTGGAGACTCTTGGGAAATTCGTCCATACATTTTAAAAGAGTGCTTTTATGTTAGAAAATATTTGTGTGTGAAGGTGTGAGTGATGAGGGTGTGACTTTCAAATTGTTTGAGAGTGTGGCAAGTTTCTCTAAGAGTTGTAACAGGCGAGGAAAAGTGAGAGATTTCTTCTTCCTTACAATTCTAAGATAGATTTGAGTGTTATTGTAAAGTGAGAAAGAGATTCTAAGGAACTTCAAGGGATTTTTTGGTGAAGAAATCGAGTTAAGCCGTTTTACTTTTCTTTTTTGTTTTATAAACTTATTTTTATATGTAAAATCCAGGTTTTTTTTTATATTCTTCATGAATTCTGAGTAAATTTGTTTGTCCTTCTCCCTACAAAGAGAAATGGTCGTGTGAAGAATCAAGATTGTTATGCAATATTTTAATTTCATATTTGTGTTGATTTAAATTTTGAACTTCATTTACTTTTCGATCTTGCTAATTGAATTGTTAAATTTTTTTGCGAAACATATGATTGGAAAAGCGTGTGCTATCTACAACAAAGTAAGAATCACATTCAATTTCATGGATGAGAATATAGTCCATGTGTTTCAGTGTAAATAAATAGGAAAATATTCATTGATGGGCGTAGAATTGGAAATTTTAGGGTGAAAGACTAAAATCTACAATTTGGTCCAGGTGTTTCCAAACTAAAATGAGATGTTAGATCTCAGGCTAGAGGAACGTGGGAACACTTGAGTGAGAGTCAATATCTTCACAGCCTAATCATGGATTTAGGGACTAAACATTGGATTAGTCAATCTTCTTTATCGGTTGTAAAAAGGAAAAAGAATATAATTACTCTTATTTGACACAAACAATTTTCTTCAATTTGATAATTCACTAACTATAATTTCGTTATAAGGGGAAAGATGCTTTCTTAAATTTGAACTTTTTTTTTCACAAAACCTATTTTAGTTATAGTAAATTTAGCTTTGAAGTTTAGAGATTAATGTAGTAAACATAGTTTCTTTAATGGCATTAAACAAATTTTGACACATTTTCTTACTTCAGATTTATATAGTTTAAATAATGTGTTTTTGTGTGATTTTCCTAAAAAATTTTCACCTCTCTGTGAGATTAATACATAAAACTTCATTAGAGTCCTTTATTACTTGAGCGATATGTATACTTGCATTTGCAACCTAATGACGATTTGAAATTGAAAGTACACATTAATTCACTAGGAGTGGCATCTTTAGATATTTTGAAAGAGAAAACTTATTATACCAAATTAAATTTTATTACGATTAATTTACTCATTTTTTAGTATAGCTGACTTGTGTGTTGTGGTTTTTAACTGCATAAAAAAGGCCACATCATAATACACCAAATTTAAACAAGCATGCGTGAATTCCTTAGTGGCTAGCCTCTTGGAACTTGCCACGTCATCAAGCCACTAAATTTTGGTGCCCTTGTGCCCTATTGAGCTCCCCAAGCCTAACATGACCCTATGAATAGGAGTTGGGTTGACTTGAGTGAGGTTGTTGAAACTATATTATTCCACAACCAAACTCGGTCAAATTTGAGATTAATCCCTAGCATAAGACCCTAGCAAGTTATTCTCTACAATTTAAACCATCCTTTCATTGATCCTCTTTTGATTCACTGACTCAATCCAGGGCACACCACATTACACTCACTTCCTCCATATTTCTTCAAATTAATCCCACCAATAGATGCATAGACACTAATAACCTAATCCATCATAAAAAATCCATTGTCGTGAGCCCTCTATAGTATATATTGACCAAAAAGTGGATGCTCATGATCAAGAACATTCAAGGAGTCTAAACATAGCAATCCAAAGTCAATGAAAGTGTGTGGAGCTCATACAACTATTCTAAAGTGGTTCAATTGTAGAAAACCATCTTGATCAAGATAATTTTGAAATTTTAGTTATAGGTCTAAGGTTATCGGTCCTTTACAAAAAAATTATTTAAATCAAATCGCTTTGATTGTATTATGGAACCCTAAGGGCTTAGAAATCCTATTAGGTAGATATAATCTCAGGAACATGTGCTAGATTGCACAAATCACACATTTTTTCATAGATAGCTTGCATTTACCATGTGATTTGGGAAGATGAATTGATATCATCCATTCCTATATATTTAAAAGGGAGCATTTAGATTGAATCTCATAGGAGAGCCGTGCAATGGTAGATCACAACAAATCCCTAGCAAGTGTGAAAACTAATGATTGTGGGTTGAATCAGAAGTAAACACGTGGAAAAGCATTGGTCCGCAATCATTAGGTGCATCATGGTTTTTAAAAGGAAATTCCTTATTTCATAATTAAAAAATCTAAAAAATTTCAAAGAACTCAAAAAAATCATAAATAAAGAAATACAAATCAGAAAAGTAAAAGAAAAATGTTTTGAATTTAGTAAAACACAAAGAATAATATAAAAAAATCAAAATAAAATAACTAATAATAAGTTCATAATCAAATATAAAATCAATGAATCATTAAAAATAATTATAAATTCAGAATAATTTAAATTAAGTAAAATTTAGGCCACTTGAGGTCTCTGACCTGAGTGAGCTCCCTTCATTTTCTTAAGAACATAGACAAATAAATGACCAATAAGTTGTAATATCTTAGGGAAAATAATAATTAATTAAAAATAAATAAATAAAAATGAAAAATGCTAAATCAAGGGGAAACTTTAAAAATAAACTAAAAGAAAAATATTGAACACTAAAATATTGGTTTCATCCATGGAAATTCAATAAACCACTTTAAAAAAAGTAAGGGTATTTTTCAAAATATGAAATTTGCACTTTTAACCTTATGTTTAAATTTTTATTCAAAACAGAGAATTATTATTCCAAATTTGGATATTATGGTCTATTAAACATGTGAAATAAAATGGTTAAGTTGGATTTTTAAATTAAAAGCAAAATTATGAAGAAATGTATATTTCTAAATACTTGAATGTTAGGAAAATAATTTTTCATAATCCTTTGATTGGACTTATTGATGTCAATGGTTAAAAAATAATTTAATTTACTGTTTAAAACAGCTCCAAAAGTTCGGTGGAATGAGTAAGTAGACTTAGTAAAGATTCAATTGAAATTAGGTAAAATTGGAAACATTAAAAATCTACCGTAATAGTCAATTTGAACATATGGAGCTGGAAATTTGGTTAAAACCTAGCTATAAATAACTAAGAAACTTGTAAAACACAATATTCCAGTAAAATTCGTAAATAGAGAACTAAAAAAAGCATATTTTAAAGTTTTCAAATTAAAAAAATACACTAATATACATTTAATTCCTGAAATTGAAAACTTAAGCATTAANATATATATATATATATATATATATATGTTGTATTGTAACCCTAAAAAAATATTGTACTCCTTTTCTGAAATTGAAAGAAAGCCGCAGCTTTGCTCTCGAGGACGTAGACACTTTTGCTGAACCTCGTTAAATCTTTGTGTTCTTTTTGATTTGTGTCGATTCTTGTTTTTCTCCTCCCTAATTTCTCAACAATTAATATCTAACTATCCGGGGTGTTGGGATTAGGGCTGTAAATGAGCCGAGCTTGAGCGAGCTCAGGCTTGGCTCATGTTCGGCTCGTTCGAAATAACTCGTGTTCGAAAGCGACTCATGTTCGAAATCGGCTCGTGAACAGTATGTTCATGTTCGACTCGATTTAAATATTCATGTTCATGTTCGGCTCGTGTTCGGCTCGAAATTGACTTGTTAAACGAAAATTGAGAAAAATAGATGTAAAATGTGGGATTCGAACCTGGATCAAATCTATACAAATNAGTGTGTTCGTGTTCGGCTCGATTTAAATATTTGTGTTCGTGTTCGGCTCGTGTTCGGCTTGAAATTAGCTCATTAAACTAAAATTGAGAAAAATAGACATAAAGTGTGGGATTCAAACTTGGATCAAATCTATACAAATGAAGACACTAACCACATTGCCACATAAGGTGTTATGATTTAAACTTAAACATAAATATATATAATATATTATTAAATAAATAATATATGTAATATATTGTTATATAATTTTATTTTCGAGTCATTTCGAGCCGAACACGAACGAACAAACAGTTGTTCGTGTTCGGCTCGTTTACCTTTCGAGCTTAAAAATTTGTTCGTGTTCGGCTCTTTAGGCTTAACGAACGAGCCGAACACGAGTTGTTTAACGAGCCGAACACGAGCTGTTCACGAACAACGAGCCAAATTGTCAGCCCTAATTAAAACAGTGAGAATTTAGTGAGTTTTGGTTTTTAAGTGATTGAAGATATACATGTAATTTTCAAAAAATATAAATACACACTTCCTTCTTTTAAACCACCAAAATGAACCCTTCAAGCCTAAAATCTTCAAAACAAAAATCATAAATAAGAAATCAAACAGTAATCAAAATATAAAATTCATTTGTAACTTTCTAAAATTTTAAATGTCATCTTCTAACTATTAAAGTTAACAAATGAAACGTTTGAACTTAAAAACCTTAACAAGCTGATTTGAACAAGTCACCAACAAAAGTTAAACATGTAAAATTCATCTTGAAATTTAAATAAAGTAGTTTAATTTAAAATAGCAAATTTACAAATATGCGCTTAAATTGGTGAAGCCCTCATAACTTCATCAAAAGCTCCAATATGAGTAAAAGTTTTACCAATAAATCATGTAAATTGAGAGGAATCAAGACATATAAAAGTATTCTGAATTGAATATTTTGTGATAATTTTTAATTAATAAATGTATTAATAAATGTAATAATTCATATAAATTTAAAATGAACTTAAATATACATCAAAAGCTCCAAGTATCTCTATAAAAATTTGAGAATTTTACATGGTATTTGGATTTATTAAGAATTTTCGAATAATATGCTAAAATTTAAATAATACTTTTAAATCAATAAAAAATTTAAAATTCATAATTTTTTTACAAAATGATTTTGATTTCAATAAGAACATTTAGAAATAATTTCATGTCAATTTTAATTCAATAAAAACAATAATCAAAATTCCCAAAATTTTGTATATTTATCTTTATAAAGTCTATAACTAAGTGGTTTATAGTATTCTCTGATATTAATAATTGTTAAATTCATATGTATGCCTCGTAAGCATGCATAAGGCATTTAACCCAAATAATAAAATAAATTCAAATAACATTAATAAGAATTCAAAATAATACTCTTTTCTTCGTTAAATTTGAACAAAATAATAAATTTTATAATTTGAACGATAAGACCAAATTTGTCTCCCCTGGCTTTGGTGCACTCACTATTTTTAGATTCCCTTGGGTCACAAATCCTAGTTTTAGGATTTGGTTGAGGTGAGTTCGTTGTGTTTTGTTGTGCTTTTTCTAGTTTGCTCGGCAGAAATATTTGGTTAGGTTATATTTTCCTCGCTAGACTGAATGCTTAGGAACAGTAAAATATTTTTTCATTAAATTCATTTGAAGTTTCCTTTACATATTTGCTAAAATTGTTTTGAAGGGTTGTAATAAGTTTAGGATTTACTAACTCTATTTTACAAAGCATTATAGTAAACCTAGGTGGTTGTAGTAAACATAAATTTACTTTCATACTGGAGTAGGATATCTTAGTTGGTCAACTACTAATCTTTGAACTATCTAAGAAAACATAAACATGAAGCAAAAAATGAACCTTAACTAAACCAACAATGAAATTTGGATGAAATAGTTGACCAATGAGTTTGTCACATGTCTACGGCTGGTTGCCCTCTTGTCATTCATTTGTTGTCTTGTAGTTTTGTTGTGTTTATTTATTTGTAATCAAGTCGTTGGTTTTTTTTTTTTTTGTTACCTTAATTACTGAAAGGCTCATTAACGTCCAAAATTTTAACCAAAAAATAAAAAATTTCCAAATAATTATTCAAAGTTAATAAACTCATAAAAAATAACAAATTAAACAAAACACTGCTTTCACACCTTAAAATATTTTGTATTTAAACTAATAAAATTAAAATTAAGTAAATGATAGTAGAACCTCTTTGTAATTTAGGAATAGCAACAAAAAGCTTGTTTGAGACATATCTATTTATATTGATTATATTCATTGTCTTCAAGCCTTCACCCATTGTACGGAAAGGAAAAATTAGCTCTTTGAGGATTGCATGATAGGGTAAGTTTTCCTCAACTTAACGATTGGTCNTATATATATATATTTATATATATATGTATATATCTCTGCGCGCATACCATAAAATTTAAATTTGCATGTGGTGAGCTATAAATTTAAATTTTAAATTCATAAATAAACTTGTAATAGTTTCAGGATATATCGCATACCAGTCATACTTAGGCTTTTTAGTTTTTACCATCAACTTGTTAGACCTGCTATTCTTAATAAATAACAATATATTCTATCACACATTCATGAGACCAACCATGCATGTTTTCAATGCGGTTAGGTGGTTTAAATATCAGCCCTTTATAGGCATGATGGTAAGTTTATTTTTTTTTATTTGCTGCATTTTTCTTCTTTTTAGACTTGCAACCAAGCAACCAAACAACCAAATATACCTATCTCGTTTTTCCATTTTAACTTTTGAAAAGTGAAATATACCTTTTAATGCATAGATAAGATGGTATATATGAAAAAAATTAAATTTAGGGGCTAGATAGGGAAATATATAATATTTGAGTGGTGATTATGTTAATGCCTTTATTTTTTTGGGAAATTTACATATATAGCACTCAATTCCAACATATTTACATATCTCACACTCAAACTTTAATATTTACATACATATCACTTTGGTGATTTAAACTTATGCATGCAAATATACATTTAATTTTTAAAAAGAGATAATTGTGTTATTTTTAACGTGATGTTAAAGTTTTAAGTACTATGTGTGTAAATAAAAATTATAGGAGTGAACTATCTAAATATATAAGAATCGTTTCTTATTTATGTACATGCCCAGTATTTTTCTTGGAAGCCTAATGTAACCATACAACCAATCGAGTGATTTTCAGCATGTGTTTGAGCAAGCAAAGAGGGAGTCTGTAGCCGAACACCTAATCTATGGTAAGGAGCAAAGAGAGAATTGGTAAAAGTATTTTACTTCTGAAAAGTGTGAGCCAAACAGAAACATAACGAGCAATAAACCAGCATCATAGGCATTTACTAAATCCTACTAATGCTAAATCTTTCGTGGCCAAACACTCCCTTAGAGCAGGATATAAGGTGGATTTAACAATAATCTTGCCAAACAGTCATTTTGTTTAAAATAAAGCCTTCGATTTGATAAATTAAAATTACACCGATTTAGGCCTTAAATCTTAGATTTACTAAATCCCATGAAACAATAGATTTATTAAATTTGCAAAGGATGTCTTGCATGAAAAAGATGACATGAAATTACCTTGCACAATTGTTTTGGGTAAGAGACTAGAGAAAGAAGAAGACAATGGATGTTTTGGGTCTCTGCAAGTTGCGATCCCTTTGTTATATGTTATGTTCCCACCAACGATCTCGGCTAGCTCAAATTGTGTCTGTATAGTGAGGGTTCATTCACGGAGACGATGGTTTTGTGAAACAAAGAGGGTGCGAAAGAGATGCGAGACTTTCGAGGGAGGAAGAAGGTATCAGAAGAAACCAATAGCTGGAATGTGGGGGAAATGAAGATTTTTGGTAGCGAGTATAATAGTAGATTAATTACCAACGACAAATAAACGGCTTAATAGCCTTCGGTTTATTACATCAAAATTGATTGAAAAAGTCTTTTTTTTTGTCTTCTTTTACTAAAAATATATGTCAGTTTCTCATATAAACGACGCACTAAATCGGTCGGTTATGATTCGGTCTAGAACTAATCATATAAAGTGCCGGTAACTCCAAAAAATTCATCGAAATTTTGTTACTTTAGAAAAACGATGGTTTAATCAGTGATTATGCAGTCGCAAATATTCTAAATAATTTACCGTTGCTATGCTGTCTTAATTAGCTTGATATTTTCAATACAAATAAAATCATTAGTTATTCAGTCATTTCTAACTGTTTTTCTTGTAGTGTGTTTATGCATCTTTCTCTCTCTCTCTCTCTTCTTATAATACCTTTGTTTGGTATGACAAACGGTCAAAACAGGATACGATATTATCATATCTTCTTATTTAAAAAAAGTTATAACCGACAAAACTGTTAANAAGTGATTGAAGATATATATGTAATTTTCAAAAAATATAAATACACACTTCCTTCTTTTAAACCACCAAAATGAACTCTTCAAGCCTAAAATCCTCAAAACAAAATCATAAATAAGAAGTCAAACAGTAATCTAAATATAAAATTCATTTGCAACTTTCTAAAATTTTAAATGTGCTCTTCTAACTGTTAAAGTTAACAAATGAAACGTTTGAACTTAAAAATCTTAACAAGCTGATTTGAACAAGTCACCAACAAAAGTTAAACATGTAAAATTCATCTTCAAATTTAAATAAAGTAGTTTAATTTAAAATAGCAAATTTACAAATATACGCTTAGATTGGTCAAGCCCTCATAACTTCATCAAAAGCTCCAATATGAGTAAAAGTTTTACCAATAAATCATGTAAATAGAGAGGAATCAAGACATATAAAAATATTCTGAATTGAATGTTTTGTGATAATTTTTAAATAATAAATATATTAATACATGTAATAATTCATATAAAATTAAAATGAACTTAAATATACTTGAAAATTTTAGAATTTATTTAAAATCCCAATCCAAGTATATCTATAAAAATTTGACAATTTTACAAGGTATTTGGATTTATTAAGAATTTTTGAATAAAAATACGCTAAAATTTATATAATACTTTTAAATCAATAAAGAATTTAAAATTCATAATTTTTTTACAAAATGATTTTGATTTTAATAGCGACATTTAGAAATAATTTCATGACAATTTTAATTCAATAACAACAAAAATCCTGAAAATTCATATAAATGAACCCAATCTAAATAAGAAAAAATTAGCTAAATAATCAAAATTCCCAAAATTTTGTATATTTATCTTTATAAAGTCTATAACTAAGTGGTCTATAGTATTCTCTGATTATTAATAATTGTTAAATTCATATGTATGCCTCGTAAGCATGCATAAGGCATTTAACCCAAATAATAAAATAAATTCAAATAACATTAATAAGAATTCAAAATAATACTCTTTTCTTCGTTAAATTTGAACAAAATAATAAATTTTATAATTTGAACGATAAGACCAAATTTGTCTCCCCTGGCTTTGGTTCACTCACTATTTTTAGATTCCATTGGGTCACAAATCCTAGTCTAAGGATTTGGTTGAGGTGAGTTCGTTGTGTTTTGTTGTGCTTTTTCTAGTTTGCTCGTCAGAAATATTTGGTTAGGTTATATTTTCCTCGCTAGAATGATTGCTTAAGAACAGTAAAATATTTTTTCATTAAATTCTTTGTNTGGTTGAGGTGAGTTCGTTGTGTTTTGTTGTGCTTTTTCTAGTTTGCTCGTCAGAAATATTTGGTTAGGTTAGATTTTCCTCGCTAGACTGAATGTTTAGGAACAGTAAAATATTTTTTCATTAAATTCTTTGAAGTTTCCTTTACATATTTGCTAAAATTGTTTTGAAGGGTTGTAATAAGTTTATTATTTACTGACTCTATTTTACAAAGCCTTATAGTAAACCTAGGTGGTTGTAGTAAACATAAATTTACTTTCATGCTGTGTCTTCCCTTTTCTGGAGTAGGATGTCATAGTTGGTCAACTATTAATGTTTGAACTATCAAAGAAAACATGAACATGAAGCAAAAAATGAACCTTAAANTTTACATATTTGCTAAAATTGTTTTGAAGGGTTGTAATAAGTTTAGGATTTACTAACTCTATTTTACAAAGCTTTATAGTTAACCTAGGTGGTTGTAGTAAATATAAATTTACTTTCATGCTGTGTCTTTCGTTTTCTGGAGTAGGATGGCATAGTTGGTCAACTATTAATGTTTGAACTATCTAAGAAAACATAAACATGAAGCAAAAAATGAACCTTAACTAAACCAACAATGACATTTGGATGAAATAGTCGACCAATGAGTCTGACATATGTCTACGGTTGGTTGCCCTCTTGTCATTCATTTGTTGTCTTGTAGTTTTGTTTTGTTTATTTATTTGTAATCAATGGGTCTACCCAAATTTCAGGTCGTTGGTTATTTTTTTTGTTACCTTAATTACTGGAAGGCTCATTAACGTCCAAATTTTTTACCCAAAAATAAAAAAATTTCCAAATAATTTTTCAAAGTTAATAAACTCATAAAAAATAAAAAGTTAAACAAAACACTGCTTTCACACCTTAAAATATTTTGTATTTAAACTAATGAATTTAAAATTAAGTAAATGATAGTAGAACCTCTTTGTAATTTAGGAATAGCAACAAAAAGANCTACGGTTGGTTGCCCTCTTGTCATTCATTTGTTGTCTTGTAGTTTTGTTGTGTTTATTTATTTGTAATCAATGGGTCTACCCAAATTTCAGGTCGTTGGTTATTTTATTTGTTACCTGAATTACTGGAATGCTCATTAACGTCCAAATTTTTTACCCAAAAATAAAAAAAATTTCCAAATAATTTTTCAAATTTAATAAACTCATAAAAAATAAAAAGTTAAACAAAACACTGCTTTCACACCTTAAAATATTTTGTATTTAAACTAATGAAATTAAAATTAAGTAAATGATAGTAGAACCTCTTTGTAATTTTGGAATAGCAACAAAAAGGTTGTTTTAGACATATCTATTTATATTGATTATATTCATTGCCTTCAAGCCTTCACCCATTGTACGGAAAGGTAAAATTTGCTCTTCGAGGATTGCATGATAGAGTAAGTTTAACTCAACTTAACGATTGATCTTATAATTAAATATTATGAGCATTCATCATCAATTATATATATATATATATATATATATATCTATACGCATACCATAAAATTTAAATTTGTATGTGGTGAGCAATAAATTTAAATTTTAAATTCATAAATAAACTTGCAATAGTTTCAGGATATATCGCATACCAGTCATACAGGCTTTTTAGTTTTTACCATCAACTTGTAAGACCTACTTNGCTATAAATTTAAATTTTAAATTCATAAATAAACTTGCAATAGTTTCAGGATATATCGCATACCAGTCATACTTAGGCTTTTTAGTTTTTACCAGCAACTTGTATGACCTACTTTTCTTAATAAATAACAATACATTCTATCACACATTCATGAGACCAACCATGCATGTTTTCAATGCGGTTAGGTGGTTTAAATGTCTGCGCTTTATAGGCATGGTGGTAAGTTCATTTTTTTTTATTTGCTGCATTTTTCTTCTTTAGACTAGTTTCTAAAGTTTTAGCTCTTGGACATACCTCAATTTAGTCTTAGGATTCTGTGGTTGTTCGTCTGGTTAATTACGAGATAAATCTTCAGCTTTTAGACTTTTTCACAATCAAATAANTTAAATGTCTGCGCTTTATAGGCATGGTGGTAAGTTCATTTTTTTTTATTTGCTGCATTTTTCTTCTTTAGATTAGTTTCTAAAGTTTTAGCTCTTTGGACATACCTCAACTTAGTCTTAGGATTCTGTGGTTGTTCCTCTGGTTAATTATGAGATAAATCTTCAGCTTTTAGACTTTTTCACAATCAAATATCGTGTAATGTAAGTCCTAATTTCCAATAAAATGTCTATATAAAAATTAATTACATTATATTTCAAAATCAACAATGTCAAATAATAGGATTGTCGAGATGTCACTAGTTTTTTTAGAGTATTTGACATTTCTGACTTTTTATGAATAACTGTTCGACATTTGAGCTTTTTCATTTAATGTTTTCAATAATAAATCATGAAAATTGAACTTAATATTTTGGTATGATCCCTACCCTTTGCACCACCTAATTCTATGTGCCGCCAAAAAAAAAAAAAAAAGAAAAAAAACTGCGTACCAAAAAAATTTTAAAATTCAAACTAAATCACACTTGCAACCAAATAGCCCTACCCGACTTGCAACCAAACAACCAAACATGTCTATCTCGTCTTTTCCATTTTAATTTTTGAAAAGTGAAATATACATTTTAATGCNAAAAAAAAAAAAAAAAAAAAAAAAAACTGCGTGCCCAAAAAATTTTAAAATTTGAACTAAATCACACTTGCAACCAAATAGCCCTACCGGACTTGCAACCAAACAACCAAGCATGTCTATCTAGTTTTTTCCATTTTAACTTTTGAAAAGTGAAATATACGTTTTAATGCATAGATAACGTGGTATATATGAAAAAAATTAAATTTAGGGGCTAGATATGTAAATATATAAGATTTTAGTGATGATTATGTTAATGCCTTTATTTTTTTGGGAAATTTACATATGTAGCACTCAATTCCTACATATTTACATATCTCACACCCAAACTTTAATATTTACATACATATCACTTTGGTGATTTAAACATGCATCCAAATATGCATTTAATTTTTAAAAAGATATAATTGTGTTATTTTTGACGTGATGTTAAAGTTTTAAGTACTATGTGTGTAAATAAAAAAGTATAAGGGTGAACTATCTAAATATATAAAAATCGTTTCTAATTTACGTACATGCCCCTTAANTACATATGTAGCACTCAATTCCTACATATTTACATATCTCACACCCAAACTTTAATATTTACATACATATCATTTTGGTGATTTAAGCATGCATGCAAATATGCATTTAATTTTTAAAAAGATATAATTTTGTTATTTTTGACGTGATGTTAAAGTTTTAAGTACTATGCGTGTAAATAAAAGAGTATAGGGGGGAACTATCTAAATATACAAGAATCGTTTCTAATTTATGTACATGCCCCTTATTTTTTTTGGAAGCCTAATGTAACCATACAACCAATCGAGTGATTTTCAGCATGTGTTTGAGCAAGCAAAGAGGGAGTCTGTAGCCGAACACCTAATCTATGGTAAGGAGCAAAGAGAGAATTGGTAAAAGTATTTTACTTCTGAAAAGTGTGAGCCAAACAGAAACATAACGAGCAATAAACCAGCATCATAGGCATTTACTAAATCCTACTAATGCTAAATTTTTCGTAGCCAAACACCCCTTAGAGCAGGATATAAGGTGGATTTAACAATAATCTTGCCAAATTGTCATTTTGTTCAAAATAAAGCCTTCGATTTGATAAATCAAAATTTCACCGATTTAGGCTTTAAATCCTGGATTTACTAAATCCCAGGAATCAATAGATTTATTAAATGTGCGATGTCTTGCATGAAAAAGATGACATGAAATTATTTTGTACAATTGTTTTGGGTAAGAGACTAGAGAAAGAAGAACACAATGGGAGTTTTGGGTCTCTGCAAGCTGCGTTCTCTTTGTTATGTTCCCACCAACGATCTCGGCTAGCTCCAATTGTGTTTGTCTGGCGAGGGTTCATTCACGGAGACGATGGTTTTATGAAACAAAAAGGGTGCGAAAGAGCTGCGAGACTTTCGAGGAAGGAAGAAGGTATCAGAAGAAACCAATAGCGGGTATGTGGGGGGAAATGAAGATTTTTGGTAGCGAGTATAATATTAGATTAATTACCAATGACAAATAAATGGCTTAATAGCCTTCGATTTTTTACATCAAAATTGACTGAAAAAGTCTTTTTTTTGTCTTCTTTTACTAAAAATATATGTCAGTTTCTCATATAACCGGCGCATTATGTCGGTCAGTTATCGTTCGTTCTAGAACTGATCATATAAAGTGTAGGTAACTCCAAAAAATTGGTCGGAATTTTGTTACCTTAGAAAAACAATGGTTTAATCAGTGATTATGCAGTCGCAAATATTCTAAATAATTTACCGTTGCTATGCTGTCTTAATTAGCTTGATATTTTCAATACAAACAAAATCATGAGTTATTCAGTCATTTCTAACTGTTTTTCTTGTAGTGTGCTTATGCATCTTTCTCTCTCTCTCTTCTTCTTATAATATATTTGTTTGGTATGATTAACGGTCAAAACAGGATCCGATATTATCATATCTTCTTATTTAAAAAAAGTTATAACCGACAAAACTGTTATTTTTACCATAACTTTGTTAGCGTTCTTCCAAAAACCTCTTTAAATACGAGTCTCACTACATGCTGGATCAGAACAGTAGTAAGTAGTCCCAGTTATCGTTTCAAGCATGGAGCTTATCAAAACTTCCATCTTCATATTCTTGGCACTCCTCCTTATCAAGATAATAATCAGAAAGCTTGATCACCGCCAACTCCAACCCTACTATCAACCCCCAGGCCCTAGAAACCTCCCCATAATTGGCTGCATACACCATCTCCTCACCGACCGCCTTCCANAAAACTTCCATCTTCATATTCTTGGCACTCCTCCTTATCAAGATAATAATCAGAAAGCTTTATCACCGCCAAAACCAACCCTACTATCAACCCCCAGGCCCTATAAACTACCCCATAATTGGCTGCATGCACCATCTCCTCACCGACCGCCTTCCCCATTGCGCTCTCCGCGACCTCTCCCTCGTCTACGGCCCCATTATGCGCCTAAAACTAGGCGAGATCCACACCATCATCATTTCCTCTGCCGAAGCGGCCAAAGAGATCATGCAGACCCACGACATCATGTTCGCATCGCGGCCCGTCTCCCCCAGCATCGACGTTCTCTTCTACGGCGGAAAAGGTCTCATCTTTGCTTCATATGGCGAGTTTTGGCGCCAGATGCGACGAATCTGCACCATGGAGCTGCTCAGCTCGAAGCGTGTTCGCTCCTTTCGCGCCATAATAGAGCAGGAGGTCTCCCATCTACTTCAATCCATTAATGCAGCATCGTCCGCCGGCGTTGACATCAACCTAAGCAGGGAGTTCGCCAACCTCAGCAACAACATCATGGCAATCCTAGTTGTTGGCAGTCGGTGCGAGGACCAGAAGTTGTACTTAGCGGCGCTCAAAGAAGTTATAGAACTGAACTCCGGTTTCTCCCTGATCGATCTATTCCCTTCGATGCCTGAGTTCATCAAAAGCATCGCTGGCTTTCGACAGAAGCTAGAGCGCTGCAGGTTGAAGTTGGACCGAATAATAGAGAAAATACTGCAAGAGCACATTGAGAAGAGGGCTCAAAAGTCCGTGGATGCGGAGGATCTCACTGACGTGCTTCTCAGAATCCAGCAGNCTTTGCTTCATATGGCGAGTTTTGGCGCCAGATGCGACGAATCTGCACCATGGAGCTGCTCAGCTCGAAGCGCGTTCGCTCCTTTCGCGCCATAATAGAGCAGGAGGTCTCCCATCTACTTCATTCCATTAATGCAGCATCCTCCGCGGGCGTTGACGTCAACCTAAGCAGGGAGTTTGCCAACCTCAGCAACAACATCATGGCAATCCTAGTTGTTGGCAGTCGGTGCGAGGACCAGAAGTTGTACTTAGCGGCGCTCAAAGAAGTTATAGAACTGAACTCCGGTTTCTCCCTGATCGATCTATTTCCCTCGATGCCCAACTTCATCAAAAGCATCGCTGGCTTTCGACAGAAGCTAGAGCGCTGCAGGCTGAAGTTGGACCGAATAATAGAGAAAATACTGCAAGAGCACATTGAGAAAAGGGCTCAAAAGTCCGTGGATGCGGAGGATCTTACTGACGTGCTTCTCAGAATCCAGCAAGATGGCAACCTCCAGTTTCCGCTCTTAAACGACCACATCAAGGCTGTCATTAACGTGAGCTCGCACTAATTAAATAATCGGTGTAATAATAAAAATTAAATATTCATCAGTTATTGAATGGTTAGCTGATAAAACCTCCTTTTTTAATTAGGATATTCTTATGGCCGGAAGCGAGACAACCGCAACTACTTTGGAATGGGCAATTTCGGAGCTTGTTCGGAACCCAACGATCATGAAGAAGGCGCAGAGAGAGGTGAGAGAGGCGTTTCGCGACGGCCCGACTCAGATAATTGGAGAAGACAAGTTGACGAGCGGTAGACTTATCTACTTGCAGCTGGTGATAAAGGAGACGTTGCGGCTGCACACTCCAGTGCCCTTGCTGCTGCCACNATGGTTAGCTGATAAAACCTCCTTTTTTAATTAGGATATTCTTATGGCCGGAAGCGAGACAACCGCAACTACCTTGGAATGGGCAATTTCGGAGCTTGTTCGGAACCCAACGGTCATGAAGAAGGCGCAGAGAGAGGTGAGAGAGGCGTTCGGCGACGGCCCGACTCAGATAATTGGAGAAGAGAAGTTGATGAGCGGTAGACTTAACTACTTGCAGCTGGTGATAAAGGAGACATTGCGGCTGCACACTCCAGTGCCCTTGCTGCTGCCAAGGGAGAACAAAGATAGATGCAAGGTGATGGGGTATGACATTGCTGCAAGGACAACGGTGATGGTGAACGCGTGGGCCATAGGGAGGAATCCTAAATACTGGGACGAGCCGGAGATCTTTAGGCCGGAGAGGTTCGAGGAGAACCAGTTTGACATGAAGGGAGCTCACTTTGAAATGATACCATTTGGTGCGGGGAGGAGAATTTGCNTGCAAGGTGATGGGGTATGACATTGCTGCAAGGACAACGGTGATGGTGAACGCGTGGGCCATAGGGAGGAATTCTAAATACTGGGACGAGCCGGAGCTCTTTAGGCCCGAGAGGTTCGAGGAGAACCAGTTTGACATGAAGGGAGCTCACTTTGAAATGATACCCTTTGGTGCTGGGAGGAGAATTTGTCCCGGGATGCATTTTGCGTCGGCGATGGTTGAAATGACGCTCGCATACTTGTTATATTATTTTGATTGGGAGTATGTGGCTAAGAATGGAGAGGAGCTTGACATGAGCGAAGCTTTTGGAGTTGCAGTGAGAAGGAAGTCACCTCTTCATTTATTAGCAACACCTTGCTTTCCACTTTCTGGAGCTAGGAGTAATGCTTTAGCCCACCCAAAATCAGAAAAAATTTAATTTACTGGCAAACCTCTGTTCATTTATGCGGTTTCTTTTTTAACGGTCGGTTATGTATTGCTCGAATTAAAATGTTAAATGTTACGTCCATCGTCTTCTTTCTTTGGAGTAAATTTAAATGTGTCATGTTTATTGTAATGCAACTACATTAGATGAGAAACTGGCTTTCTTATATCTTCATTTGCATATTGTCTCTTAAAAATCTGCCATGAAATAATAGTTGTTTTTATTGATTTTGGGTTCAAGTTCTTTAGCCTTGAAAAAATAATAAATAGTATTACGTATTTTGTATCTTAATAATTTTATTTGACCTCACAGTAGATATATTTCTTAAAGTAATTTCTCACTATCAAAATTCAGCATGGAGGGCAACTTTTGTTGGCAGCAGTTTTTATACTGCTCCAACTGGTACACCATAGTAGCAGTTTACATCAGTGGTGAATAGGGGCGTGTGTCTTATTTGATCAAAATTGTATACCCCAAGTGACGGAATAGTTTTGATTGAATTGGTTTGGTCTGAAATTGTATTTATTTATTTTATTTTTAAAACCTCATTATCCAGTTTTTTATTATCGGTTCAATTTTAATTTTTATTTAACTGAAAGAATCAAATAACTGAAAAAAATAAACTTTGAAATTAGGAGGGAGGATTCA
Source organism: Phalaenopsis hybrid cultivar (assembly GCA_002079205.1). Classification (NCBI taxonomy): domain Eukaryota; kingdom Viridiplantae; phylum Streptophyta; class Magnoliopsida; order Asparagales; family Orchidaceae; genus Phalaenopsis; species Phalaenopsis hybrid cultivar. The sequence continues at coordinate 89,793 of JXCR01118663.1, read as the reverse complement.
TGGAATCAAATTGAGTTATACATGATAGATATATAAGTCTTGATGTTTGTTGTTAATTAAACACTATGTAACAACGAAAATCCGGTTTGTTCATAACATCTTCTTTTAAATAAAATTAGATTTCAGTTTGGCCAGTTCAATTTTATCAGAGTTTTGATTGATTCAATTTTTTACATCAAATTTTAGTTCTATTTTGTTTGGCGAGATTGAAAATAGATCCATCCAAAACGACAAAATGCTCCCCCATAATAGTGAATTACCTTCAATTTCAACTACTTGTATTACAAGTTGTTTTATCATTGGAAATACATTTATCTTCGCAGTTTCATTAGCCTTTTATGAAAATCTATATTAAACCAGGTTGTCATTTCCCCCTCCTCCTCATAATCCTAGGTCTTAGATTGTTGCCAAAACTGCAACCCTTAACTTTATCTCTAACCGCTTATTGATGTCTCTTGATCAACACCAAAATTCTTACCTCCAGCTTCTTTGTGATATTAAATTTACTAGTCCCCATTTTTTGTTGTTGTTATAATTAATCATTATTCTCAGTAGAAAAACCTTGTAACATTAGCAAATAATTGAATAAATCAGAATGTATGTCAAATAGGGATGAATTCTATCTTTCAAGGGCAACAACTTTGGAATGTAAAGTCTTTGCTTTGGATCTTGTTTTGGAATGATTTCAGTTAGTGCCAATAACATTTTATTCAAACCACAATGATATTATGTGCATAACATACAGTGGTTACTCTTTCACAGTTTTTGTTGCCTTCTAATTTTGGCGTTGGAAAGAAGAAGCGGAAAAAACACAAATTGAATTTGGTTAAATTTGCTTAACTAATTGAATTGTGATATTTTTCTCTAAAATGTTTGTTGGAATACATGCTTAGGACTGCTTATTGAGTCTAGGTTTATTTGAATTTAGTTTGTTCCTTAATCTTAGGAGTTAATTGTTGTTTTTTCTTGAATTTTGTTTCTTTTTTACTTTCTTGGTTGATTTTTAGGTCTTTTTCTGGAAGTTTGTTATTAGCTCCAAATTTAAAATATTATAAAGCTACACAAAAGATGTGGTTCTGATTTCCCTTCAATCTACAACAAAAAGTTTAGTTTTTCTCCTAATTCTCTTTTCTAGAAATCAACAATTTCATATCAGAGCTCTCTTCTTAAGGGACCTGTGCATGACTTTGAGCAGCAATGGAGATCGAGCTAGTTTTTCTTCAATTGCTCCACTAGTGTTTGACGGAGACAACTACTGGATCTTGACAGTCCACATTGAGACATACGTGGAAGCTTTGGATCTCTAGGAAGCAGTGGAAAAAAACTATGATATTCTTCTTCTCCCTGAAAATCCCACCATAGCACAAATTAAAGCACAAAAGGAGAAGAAGACAAAGAAGTTCAAGGCAAAAGATTGCCTGTTTGCTGCAGTTTCCTCCATGATCTTCACTCGTATCATGTCGTTGAAAATGACAAAGGGGATTTAGGATTATCTCAAATCTGAGTATGAAGGAGATGAAAGAATTCAAGGGATGCAGGTGCTAAACTTGGTTCGTGACTTTGAACTGCAAAAGATGAAGGAGACAAAAACCATAAAGGAGTACTCTAACAAACTACTCAACATAGTAAATCATGTCAAATTAGATTCAAGCTTGTACCAGTGCCTGAAAGATTTGAGGCTACCATCACCACCTTAGAAAACACGAACGATTGTTTAAAGATTGCTTTGACAGAACTCTTAAGTGCTTTACAAGCATAACAGCAGAGGCGTGTAATGAGGCAAGAAGAAGCCATCAAAGGAGCTCTTCCAGTCAAGCATCGAGATGATGAAAAGAATAGGAGGTCCAAGAACAAGAAGTTTCAAGCTACAAGTGAACAAATGAAAGATTACCCTCCATGTCGACATTGTGGCATGAAAGGTCATCCTTCTTTCAAATATTGGAGAAGACCATATGCAAAGTGTAACAAGTGCAATCAAATGAGACATGAAGCTATCATTTGCAAGAATAAAGATCGGCAACAAGGAGATGAAGCTCAAGTGGCAACTCAAGAAGAAGATGACCAGCTTTTCATTGCAACTTGTTTCACAAGTTCTAAAATAAGTGAAAACTTGCTCATTGATAGTGGTTGCACTAATCATATGACATATGAAAATGAATTGTTCAAGGAATTGAAGAGCACTGAGTCCAAGAAGTTCAGAATTGGGAATGGTGAATATATTGTAGTCAAAGGAAATGGCATCGTAGCCATTGCAAGCTGTTCAAGAACAAAGTTGATCACCGATGTTCTCTATGTACCAGATATTGATCAAAACTTGCTCAGTGTTGGCCAACTAATAGAAAATGGATTCAAAGTGATGTTTATGGAGAAGGCTTGCGTAATATAAGATGCTACAGACTAAAAGATGTTTAAAGTTAAGATGGTAGAGAGGAGTTTTTCACTCAATCCAATGCAGGAGGAGCAGAAGGTTTTTGGCTCTTTTCACAATGAAAGTTTTGTAAAACATGCCCATTCACTAGAAGTTTCATTGATTAATGAGGGTAATGAAGGCCATTTAGATGATCTTACGATAATGAAGGAAACACGTCGAGTTAAAGATGAATGACCAAAGGAAAACACGTTGAGATTTTCATACTTATTTTACACTGATGTTGATAATATTGCACTTTAAAAAAGGGTATTTTTGATGTTTTATTGCAGGTATGATGGATTATGGTCATTGGAGGAAAAATAAACAAAAACGGTACAATTTGGAGCAAAAACGAGCAAGAAATGAAATTTTGCCCAGTCACCTTTCAATAAGTCTTTCAATGCTTAATCTCTTTTACAGTTCTTACATATTTTTGAATGAGATTACACTTTAAAGGAAGGCTATTTTTATGTTTATTTTTTTAGGGCTATCTATTAAGAACATAACGCAACTAAAATGGGGCGAAACAGAGCTAAAACAGAGCCAAACGGTGGAGCTGCGCAGTCTGCTCGCCGACGACGCCAAAATGGCGCCGACGATGAAATTTACCCGAGAAGACCGAAAAACAACAGAAAAGCTCACCGACAGCGCCCTCAAGCCCACCGACGGCGCCCGAGACGAATATGAATCGACTTTTGGCGGTTATGGGCCGAAATTCAACGTATTTTGATTCTTTTTGAAAGGATTCTTGCGGCAACTCTTCAAACTTCGTCCCTACACTTTAAAAGAACGAATTTAGGTTAGAAAAAGGGGATTTTTGTGAGAGGAATGTTAGGAAAAGTGTACTACACTTTAAAAGAACGAATTTAGGTTAGAAAAAGTGGGTTTTTTGTGAGAGGAATGTTAGGAAAAGTGTGGAGAATATTTAGGTTTTTTAAAATAGGAGTAGAAATGTAGATTTCTACTCTTTTGGAGAGATTGGAGAGGAGATTTTGAGAGAACTTGTAAGGAGATGTTCTAGCATTACATGGATTGGTGGGAGACTTTGTGGGAGATATTTTCTTCTTTCTTTCCAGGGAAAAGCTAAGTATTGTGTTCTTGAACATCTTATGGTTTTGTAAACACTTTATATAGTGGATTTTATTTGGTTAAATGAAGTTTTCATTGTGTTTTCTTTGTGCTTTGTGATGGGCTTCTCTTACTCTCTTTTCTTTGTGCTTTGAGAGATTATGCCGTTGTTTTCATTTTACTTTTCTTTTGTAATGAGTAGAATTCAAGTTTAGGATTTTGTGATGCATGTTAGAAGCAAATTTAATTATCAATGTGATGGTTTTTACTTTCACTTTATTTATATTACAATAAAGGCCTGTTGTAGTGTTAAAATTTATTGTAATTACATTAAGACCTGAGAGGGCTGTGTAATTCTCAACAAAGTAGAACCACATTCAGATTCCATGGAATGTTAAGTTCATGGGAGTTGAATGCAAATAAATAGGGAAATATACTTTGATGGGCATAGAATTAGAGATTTTAGGGTGACAGATTAAAATCCCCAATTCAGTCCTATTGTTTGATTACTGAAGCAGAGATGTTAGCTTTCATGCGAGGGGGACATGGGAGCTTCGAAGTGAGAGCCGGTAACCTCTCAGCCTAGCTACAAATTTAGTAAACAAGCATTGGATTAGTCAAGGCTCTTTATTCTTGGACCAAAGGGTAAAGAATAAAATTGCTTCTATTTGGCACATACAATATTTAATGCATCTCATTCCTTTAAATTATACAGTTCATTACATAAGAATAGTAGTTTTTAATATCTCAAAATTCTCCAAACCAATTCATCCAAAAATGGTTATCTTTAGAATTAATATTTACATTTAGTTACAGTTACTATCTTTACATTTAACAATTGCATTTAGGAGTAGTTGCTATATAAAACATCATTTTAATTGACATTCCAAACTAAGGACTAATTGTAGTAGACTAAGATTTGACTAAGGATCTTACCTCGCTTCCCTGTGGGATCGATAAACGAGACTCCACTAGAGCCCTGTATTACTTGAGTGATATGTATACTTCCATTTAAAATGTGACTTTACAAATCATTAATAAATATATAAATTTGGGTTCATAAATTCTTGCATATTAAAAGTTGCATCAAGTTTTTGGCGCCGTTGTCGGGGAAGCTTTGGTAAGAACTTAAGGAGAATTTTAGTTGAATTAATTAGACTTAGACTTGGAAAATTGTAGTGTCGTAAAGACTGTTTTATATGAAAAGTGTTTTTATATGAAAAAGTGTTAAAAAAATTGTTTTTATGAAAAATAAGGTGTTCGTGAAAATATTTTGTTGTGTTGAATATATTTCATCTCTTATTTGTTTAATTGTTAATGTATTGTTTGTTGTGTTGCGTATGCGAAACAAAGGATCTGCAGGACTTGTGCCTTATGATCCCGAGTTGGAAAAAAAGAAAAAAATAAAAATACAAAGAGGACTCAAAAAACTAGAAAGGAAAATGGAAAACTTTCAAAATAATAACTTGGAAAATCCTCATACTTCATTGAGGGATTACGTAAATCCTACGACAGATGAAATTCACTCAAGTATACAAAACTATGTCATAGAAGCTGACTCGTTTGAAATAAATCTTGAGATTATCCAACTGGTGCAAAACAATCAGTTTGAGGGAACCCCTTTGGAAAATCCTATTTACACTTATCAAATTTTATAGAACTTTATGCTATATTTCGTTATAACGGTATGTCAGACGATGCAGTTAGACAAAGGCTTTTTCTGTTCTCACTAAGGGATAAGGCTAAAATGTGGTTATACTCATTAGCACCTGACTCTATAAGAAATTGGGAGGAGTTAATTCAGAAATTCCCAAATAAGTATTTTCTACCTTCAAGGACTTAAACTTAGAAAATATATTATCTCATTTTGTCAGTATGAAGGGGAATCAATATACGAAGCCTAGGAAAGATTTAAGGAACTCTTAAGAAAGTGTCCACATCATGCTCTGCCTGATTGTTTAATCATTCAAACCTTTTATAATAGGTTAATAGAATCCCTTAGGTTTATAATCGATGTTGCTGCTGGTGGATCATTAATGTCAAAACCATTTGATGAAGCACATGCGTTGATTGAAAATATGACTCAAACGAATTTCAATGGCCCTCTACAAGGCTAGATCCTAAAAAAGTAGCCAGTGTTCATGATTTAGATGTAATTACAATTCTTGCATCTCAAGTTGCTGCAATATCAAGGAAGTTCAATCAACTTGGAATGAACTAGCCTCAACTCACTCCAGTAAGTGAGGAAAGCTCATTAGGGCATATGATTGATTCTAACTTATCATATGATGCTTTAAATACCATAAACAACTCATATTCTAACTTTTACAACCCAAGTTGGAAAAACCATCCTAGTTTTAACTGGTGTCATACTACTGACGGTGGAAACCAAAAATGGGAAAATAATCGTGCAAATCCTAATGGAGGTTGGAATAATCAAGGGAACACAAACTATAGACCTTCATATACACTAGACTCCAATAATTATCAACAATTTGATAATAAGAAGATGTCTATGGAAGAAGTGGTATTGCAAATGGGAAATCAGATGCAAAGTCAAAATGCTTCGATTAAAAATATAGGGAATCAACTGGGATAAATTGCTATATCACTTAGCAATGTACCCCAATGAACACTTCCTAACAACATTGAGATCAACCCAAATGAGAACACTAATGAACAAGTAGAAGCTGTCCAATTAAAAAGTGGAAGAGAGATAGAGGATGTGGTTAGAAAAGAGAAAAATGTTGTGAGAAAAAAAAAGAAACTAAAAGACCTGAAAAACATGTTTATAAGGATATGGAAAAGTTCATATCTCCAATTAAAATTAGTTTGGAAAGACTTAGACAGCCATTTCCTCAAGGATTTAGACAACATGAGTTGGATAAAAAATTTTCAAAGTTCATGGACGTACTTAAGAAGTTAACGATAAATATTCCTTTCGCTGAAGCTTTGAAACAGATGCCAAAGTATGCAAAATTTATGAAAGAGATATTAAACAAGAAAAAGAAATTTGGGGATTACGAGACAGTTGCACTAAGTGAGGAGTGCAGCGCTATACTTCAAAAAAATTTTCCTCAGAAACTTAAAGATCATTGTAGCTTTACAGTTCCTTGTGTAATTGGAAAATTATTATGTGGAAAAACTTTATGTGATTTAGGATCGAGCATTAATGTGATGCCTCTATCTATATTTAAAAAGTTAGGTTTAGCCGATATTTCTCTCACTACTATAACTCTTAAGTTACCTGATCGATCTATCATTTATCCAAAAGGGATTATAAAAGATGTGCTTGTTAAAGTGGATAAATTTATCTTTCCTATAGACTTTATTGTATTTGATATGGAAGAAGATAAAGAATATCCCATTATTTTTGGGAGACCTTTTCTTATTACTGGACAAACTATGATAGATGTGCAAAAAGGAAAGTTAACTATGAATATTAATGACCATGAAACCACTGTTGATGTTTTAAGGGCTAAGAAATATCCNAGCATTAATGTGATGCCTCTATCTATATTTAAAAAGTTAGGTTTAGCCGATATTTCTCTCACTACTATAACTCTTAAGTTACCTGATCGATCTATCATTTATCCAAAAGGGATTATAAAAGATGTGCTTGTTAAAGTGGATAAATTTATCTTTCCTATAGACTTTATTGTATTTGATATGGAAGAAGATAAAGAATATCCCATTATTTTTGGGAGACCTTTTCTTATTACTGGACAAACTATGATAGATGTGCAAAAAGGAAAGTTAACTATGAATATTAATGACCATGAAACCACTGTTGATGTTTTAAGGGCTAAGAAATATCCAGCTGAGAGAAAAGATGATGATTGTTTTCGGATGGATGAAATTGATTATCTAAGTAAAAACTATTTCCATGAAAGTTTTGAGAGTAAGTTAACAGATGAGATCAAAATGGGCATTCATGATGAGTCTAAAATGTTTTTTAAAGAAGATTGTATGTATGTTAATGAGAGGTGTGAATTGATGGACGTTACCAAAAATAGTAAACTTTTAATTTCATCTGTTGAAAAATCTCATGACCTTAAAATGAATTTACCTTATACAATTTTACAGCCTATCTATTTGGTGAATTCATATACACCACCAATCTCTATATCTTCACATTCGACTCAATCACAAGATGAACCTAAATTGAATGATGAAATCAGTAAAAGATCTCCTATGAAAGAGTTATTCAAATTCACTGAATGGCATATTCCATGGTATAAGAACAAAATGAATGAGATTCTGATGCTGGGGTAGATCATTAATGTAATCACCAGTTACCCCCCAGAGATTTTACCTAGTGAATTTGAGATAAATCCTAAGGAAATTTTTATGAGCAATTTAAAATTATTGAATTGATATTTAGAAGAGAATTCGAGGATTTGTTTCAAAAGAGCTTTGACTTAAGAGATAAGGACAAGGAAATTGAAAGATTAATGGAAGAATTTCCTGATGAATTGGAAGATAATTTGAAACAGAAGAGTAGCATAGAAGATATTGATCTAGAATCTTAATTATCTACTGAGTATCTGATCCAAAATTTTAAGATCCATTTCTTATAAAATTTAAGGATGATATTAATATGAAAATTGAGAAAATCACTAGATGAATATTAGTTCTTATAAATTTCAAGGATGATATTAATATGCAAATTGAGAAAATAATAGAAGAATATTGGATCTAGAAAGAAATATGAGGAACAATGATAAGAATCAATATGAAAAGGAAGAGCTGAAAGAAAATTTTAAATTCGAGGACTTTGTAGGAATCCCTGGATCTGAAAAAGATTGGTCAATTGATCAATGATTACTTAATTAGAAATTTGATCCAAGTGGAATCATTTGTCCGGCTAGCAACTTTTAATCAAGTGCTTTATGGGAGGCAACCCATAGTTATCTGTATTGTTTGATTTAGTATGCTTAAGAGTCATGATTGTTAGTGTTGTATTATGGTTGCATTAGTGTGGATTGATCAGTTTTCTTGATGTTTGGATTGTAAGTGGGTTGATTTACTTTTTATGTGTCATGAGGGAGATAATTTATTAAATTCTTATTATGGTTAGACTTGTAAGTTCTCTTGTTGTAGTTGGATTGACGAGTCCACTAAAACTCAGGTCTCACCTGGACTTGAGTTTTAAAAAAGACATTATGAATTTTTACAGTGATAGTTCCATCTTAATTTTGTTACTTCCTTTCTTGAACTTTGTTTTCATTTGATAGGAGTTGCAAACCTATTTGATGAGTAACTTATGGATGATTTTACACTGTACTTATAACTGTTATAGGTGCTTAATTATTGGGATATGGTGATGTTTGGTGTTAGTGCTCGAGAACCAATATATCAGGGGTAATCTTATCTTTGGGATTAGAATTTACAAAATCATTTATAAGCACCCAATATATTTGTGTAGGGATTCTGTTAGAAATTGGAAGTAAGTTAGTGAGATACGATGAGATGGAAGAAGAAATGACCTCATTTATCTTGTTTGTGTGTTTGTGTATGTGTTACAATTTATAAGAATTGAAGAACACTTTTATATTTCAATGCTGATACATGCTATGCTAGTTAGATTTGTACTTATTTCAAAATTTCATTACCCAACAAATTATCTAATGATTTATATGTATAGAAAGCTCCTAATGTTATAGAACAGGTGAAGTAGAAATTTTGAGAAGGACTGCAAAAATTTCAGAATGATTAAAATGCATAAAGTACCGAGGTATGATTTATATTTAAAATTTTTCTTTCCACCTGTATCATTTCATGTTGAAAACTTTAAGTTTGGGGGAGGGAAGAAAAAGATTAAATATTAGATGTTCTCAATTTAATTATTTTCAAAATTTTATTTAATATGATTTTTTGTAGTGAATTTAATTCAGATAACTATATTTTATAGATATTTAAATATTATAGTAGATTTAAAGGAATATTTTTGTAAGTATGATTTTATGTAGTGAATTTAATTCAGGTAACTATATTTTGTAGCTATTTAAATATTATGATATGATTTTATGTAGTGAATTTAATTCAGGTAACTATATTTTTGTAACTATTTAAATATAATGAGATTTTTTGTAGTGAATTTAATTCAGATAACTATATTTTGTAGATATTTAAATATTATGGTATATTTAAAGGGGGAAGAAAAAGATTAGTATTATATGTTCTCAATTTAAATATTTTTCAAAATTATTAATATTGAGTAGTAAATTTAATTCAGGTAACTATATTTTTGTAACTATTTAAATATTATGGTAGATTTAAAAGAATATTTTTGTAATGAAAATTAATTTTGTAGATTAGATTAACTATTAGATGTCCTCTATTTCAATATTTTCAAAAATTATTAATATGATTTTATTTGGAATTTAATTCAGGTAACTATATTTTTGTAACTATTTAAATATTATGGTAGATTTAAAGAAAAATTCAATTTAAATATTTTAAAAAAATATTAATATGATTTTATGTAGTGAATTTAATTCAGAGAACGTCCTCTATTTCAATATTTTCCAAAATTATTTATATGATTTCATGTAGTGAATTTAATTCAGATAACTATATTTTTTTGTAGATATTTAAATATTATGGTAGATTTAAGGGAATATTTTTGTAATGAAAATTAATTTTATAGATTAAGATATTTAGTATAAGAGAATAAGACTATAGTTAACAATTTAAAGTGAAGGAAAATATATTTTGAAGTATTAAGAATCTTGGAAATTCATTTGAGAAGAAAAGATTAGGGCTCAATGATGTAAAAGCTATGAAATATTAATAAGGTAAAGGAATGTTTTGAGTTTCAAATTTAGGGAAAGAAAGGTGATGTTCAAAATCATTAAAGACTATCTAGATATTGTAATCCTCACTTGAAAAAGGAAAAAGAAAGGATTGACAATAATCCCTGAAAAGAAAAGAAAAACATATAGGATTGAAAGCAATCCAAATGAAAAAGAGAAAAAAAAGAAAGAAAAAAAATATAAAAGTGAGGAGAAGACTGGACCTATCTAAAGGAAAAACCTAAATACATTCCTGAACTTATATTTATGGATTAGCATCTTTTACTAGTAGTATACTCATGAAGTTCCTATCATTTGAAAATTCTAAGTGACTTGATATTACAACATATAGTTATTCTTGAAATGAATAGAAAACTAGAACTCTTAAACTTGATGACTAGATAATCTTGTACATACAGAGTTAATTTTATTACTTAAATTTTTTCATACCTATTTTAAACTAATTGTTTATGATATTTCACTTTAAAGAAGGGTTTTTTTTATTATCTATTGCAGGTATGATGAATTATGGTGATTGGAGCAAAAAGAAACAAAAACGGTGCAATTTGGAGCAAAAACGAGCAAGAAATGAAATTTTGCCCTATCAACTTTCAATAAGTCTTTCGATGCTTAATCTCTTTTACACTTCTTGCATATTTTTGAATGAGATTACACTTTAAATGAAGGTTGTTTTTATACTTATTTTGTAGGGCTATTTGTTAGGAACACAACACAACTGAAATAGGGCGAAATAGAGCTAAAACGGAGCGAAACGGTGGAGCTGCGCAGTCTGCCCGCCAACGGCGCCAAGACGACACCAACGACGAGATTTACCTTAGAAGACCAAAAAATGATAGAAAAGCTCGCCAAAAGTACCCTCGAGCCCGCAACTAACTTTTGACGGTTATGAGCTGAAATTCAACGTATTTGGACGCTTTTTGAAAGGATTCTTGTGGCAACTCTTCAAACTTCATCCCTACAGTTTAAAAGAACAAATTTAGGTTAATAAAAAAAGGAATTTTGTGAGAGAAAGGTTAGGAAAAGTGTGGAGAAAGTTTAGGGTTTTTAGAATAGGAGTAGAAATGTAGAATTCTACCCTTTTGGAGAGTTTGGAGAGGAGATTTTGAGAGAACTTGTAAAGAGATGCTCTAGCATTGCATGGATTGGTGGGAGACTTTGTGGGAGAGATTTTCTTCTTTCTTTCAAGGAAAAGAACTAAGTATTGTGTTCTTCATTATCTTATGGTTTTGTAAACACTTATCTAGTGGATTTGCTTTGGTTAAATGAAGTTTCCGTTGTGTTTTCTTTGTGCATTGTGATGAGCTTCTCTTACTCTCTTATCTTATTTAGAAATAATGGCATGCGAAGATTATGCCATTGTTTTCGTTTTAATTTTGTAAAGAGTAGAATTCATGTTTAGGATTTTGTGATGCATGTTAGAAGCGAATCTAATTATCAATGTGGTGGTTTTTACTTGCACTTTATTTATATTACAATAAAGACATGTTGTAGTGTTAAAATTTGTTGTAATTGCATTAAGACCTCAGAGGGCTGTGTAATTCTCAACAAAGTAGAACCACATTCAAATTCCATGGATGGTTAAGTTCATGGGAGTTGAATGCAAATATATTGGGAAATATACTTTGATAGGCGTAGAATTGGAGATTTTAGGGTGACAGACTAAAATCTCTAATTCAGTCCTATTATTTGAGTACTGAAGCGGAGATGTTAGCCATCAGGCGAGGGGAATGTGGGAGCTCTGAAGTGAGAGCCGGTATCCTCCCAACCTAGCCACGGATTCAGTAAATAAGCATGAGATTAGTCAATGTTCTTTATGCCTGGACCAAAGGGTAAAGAATAAGATTGCTTCTATTTGGAACATACAATATTTAATGCATCTCATTCTTTTACACTATCCAATTCATTGCATAAGAATAATAGTTTTTAATATCTCAAAATTCTCCAAACCAATTCATCCAAAAAAGGTTATCTTTAGAATTAATATTTGCATTTAGTTACAGTTACTATCTTTACATTTAACACCTGCATTTAGGAGTAGTTGCTAGAAAAAATATCATTTTAATTGACATTCTAAACTAAGGACTAATTGTAGTAGACTAGAATTTGACTAAGGACCTCTTACCTCGCTTCCCTATGGGATCGATAAATGGGACTCCACTAGAGCCCTGTATACTTGAGCAATACGTATACTTGCATTTGAAATTGTGACTTTACAAGATCATTATTAATATATAAAATTGTGCTCATAAATTTTTGCATATTAAAAGTTGCATCAAGGTTTTGGCGTCATTGCCAAGGGTTTGAATCTTCTAGCAGTGGTGTCAAATTCTTGTATTTTTAGGTATATAAACAGTTGTTGCCAATGAAGAACTTCAGCAATTGGCCAAAGAATTATGTGCAAGAGATTCAACCATACGTGAGTTAGCAAACAAGCTAACTGAGACAGTTCAGGCTGCTAATGTAGCTACATCTGCAGCTCTTGCTATGGATGATGAGAGGAGGCTTGCTTACACAGAAATTGAATAACTGACCATTGATTCAAATAAAAAACTTCAAGAAACCATTCTTAAGTTAAAAGAATTAGAAGAAAATGTTGCAGCATTTAGTAGAGATAGTGAGATCATGTTCAAGCAGAGAGAGTCTGCTCTTTAAGAGGTGGCATTCTAAGCTCGCAAAAGCTAGAGAACATGTTATTTTAATAGAAGTGGTTGTAGTTCGAGTTGAAGAAAGCACGAGAGTTTCACAGGCAGATGCAGAAGCTTGACTAAAAGATGTTACTGAAAAAGCATTGTTTGCTGCAAAGAAAAGGAGGATCTGTTAATGTTTGTGACTGATTTGCAATCGCAAGTTCAAAGGCAACAAATTTCCAAAAAAATAAGTGCTGGAAGTGAAACCCGAGTCTCAATGTGTTCTATTCTGAGGACGGAACCGTTCGAGTAAGAGACTTTTCTGTTGAGTTTAATGTCGCCAGCATTAAATCATTTTATGAAGTCCCAGATTCCTACATCTGCAATTATGAAACCTTCAGTACAATGGAAGGTCTGTTGAACGAAGTCATTAACTTTCTCACTGATGGAAAAGGGACATAGAAGATAAAGCAGCAAGAACGGGTAAATTTTTCTGCTTCCATGTTGAATGCACATCTAAAGCGTGACACTATTTTATTTCCTCTACACTGTTACCTACCTATCACCATAGTGAGGTAACAAGAGATATAGCTATTCTGAAATTCTTTATTCATAATAATTGGATTATAAATGTGGAGAGAATTATTTATAAGAATATTTTGACCACGAAAATGAGTGAATCAAGTGGAGGTTTGGGACATCATGGCCTCATTTATGCACTTTGCAAACCTTCTAGAGTTGAAGCTGAAGATGATGAAGAATGGGTTTACCATATAGAACCCATTAGTAAAGCTAATTTAAGGACGTATGAATCCCATAAAGCATGGAGATCTGGGAGTAGGAGTAAAGAACTATCTACTAGTAGAGATATCCCCTCTACTAGTTATGACCTTCCTTCCTCTAGTTCACATACCCTTCACACTTTAATGAATGAGTTAACCTTGCAGCGGAAAAGTATATAGAAAACAAATGAAACAATTGGGGGATTAAAACGTAGACATGATCATGATAGTGTGTATCTATAGAGGCATTCTGACTTCGAGAAAGCTTACTATGAAGTTCAGCCCGACACTACAGAGGTGAGCCTGATGTTACTTTTCCTGAATGCCCTTATTATACTCAATAGCAGCCAAATCCACCTGCTAACTAAGGAAACGAGGATATAGTATGGGATTTTGATATATGATAGTGATTAATATACTTTTGTTTTGTGCTTTTGTAATGGAGATAGATGTTTGCCTGTATGTACTTTCATTTTATTATCTATTTTATTTTATATTTGCATAAATGTTTAGTGTTGTAGTTTGAAATGTGCATGTGTAGTTATAATAGACTTTGATTAGTACTTGTAAAATTGCATTGTGATGCGTTAGTGAAGTATTGTGTTTCTATAATGTTTAGTTTTGTACTTCCAAATTTCGTTACCCAGGAAATTCTCTAATAATTTATATGTATAGAAAACTCCTAATATTACAGACCAGTTGAAGTAAAATTTTAAGAAGGAACTGCAAAAATTCCAGAATGATGAAAATGCTTAAAGTACTAAGGTATGATTTATATTTAAAATCTTTCTTTCTACCTGTATCATTCCATATTGAAAATTTTAGGTTTGGGGGAGAGAAGAAAAAGATTAACTATTATATGTTCTCAATTTAAATATTTTCAAAAATTATTAATATGATTTTTTGTAGTGAATTTAATTCAGATAATTATATTTTGTAAATATTTAAATATTATGGTAGATTTAAAGGAATATTTTTGTAAGGAAAATTAATTTTGTAGATTAAGACATTTGGTATAAGAGAATAAGACTATTGTTAATTATTTAAAGTAAAGAAAACTATATTTTGAAATCTTAAGATTATATAAGATATTTAGTATAAGAGAATAAGATTATAGTTAACTATTTAAAGTAAAATAAACTATATTTTGAAGTATTAAGAATCTGAAATTCATTTGAGAAGAAAAGATTGGGGCTCAATGATGTAAAAGCTATGAAATACTTATAAGGCAAAGGAATGCTTTGAGTTTCAAATTTAGGAAAAGAAAAGTGAAGTTCAAAATTATTAAAAACTATCCAGATATAGTAATCTTCACTTGAAAAAGAAAAAGAAATGATTAACAACAGTCCCTGAAAAGAAACTAAAAAATATATAGGATTGAAAGCAATCCAAATGAGAAAGAAAAAAATATATAAGTGAGGAGAAGCTTGAAGAGATGTCTAATACAAAATTGGCTTCACTTGGACCTACCTAAAGGGAAAACCTAAATACATTCTTGAACTTATATTTATGGAATACTATCTTTACTAGTAGTGTTCTCATGAAGTTCCTATCATTTGAATATTCTAAGTGACTTGATATTACAACATATAGTCATTCTTGAAATGAATAGAAAACTAGAACTCTTAAACTTGATGACTAGATAGTCTTGTACATACAGAGTTAATTTAATTACTTGAAATTTTTCTAAAAATCTCACTATGGTATTTATTAAATCAAACTTATAGTATTTTTAAATTAAAACTTTACCACAGTAGATTATAACTTTTATGTAGTACTAAAATTACTTGAGGACATATAATAGTTAAGTTTGGGGGATTTTGACCAAAGAAAAATAAGTTAAGATTTTCATACCTATTTTACAGTAATTTTAAAGATATTACACTTTAATGAAAGGTATTTTTGATGTTTTTTTGCTTGTATGTTGAATTATGGTCATTAGAGCAAAAAGATGCAAAAAAGGAGTGAATTTTGAGCAAAAAGTACCACAATATGAAGATTTGATCTTGGGCGTCGACGGTGCCATCGACGCTGCCAACGACGGGTTTTTCCCACGAGTCCAGAATTAGTTTTTCTAGAAGGCCGCCGACGGCGCCATCAACGTCGCCGATGGCGAGAACGACGGTTCTCTTAATGGATGCATTGAATGTAGACGATTTTTGAAGGGACACTTAGGCAACTCTTGAAAACTTTTCTACAACTTTAAGAGAAACATTTTGGAGGCTGAAAAAGGGGAGACCAGAGTGTCTAGAGAGTGTCGAGAGGTTTTCGGGTGTCTAAGGGAGTGTAATTTAGGGTAAGGTAATGTGAGGAATTCTTCGATAGATTGTAAGAGTGGAAGGAAAGTGAGAGATTTCTTCCTCCTTGCCGCTTCAAAGGAGAATTCTGTGTGCTGTCAAGAAAGAAAGAGATTCAGAGGAACTTCGAGGAGCTATTTGAGGAGGAATTTGAGATAAGTTGTATTTACTTATTGTAGTTTGTATGACTTTGCTTTTATATATGAAATCCATATTTTGTTGTATCTTCTCCATGAGTTCTGAGTAGTTTTCTCTGTCTTTCTCCTTATTTTGAGATTTTGTGAAATGGTGATTTGAATTAGTTGTGCCATGAGAACGTTAAAGAAGTTGTGATGATCTTTTCACTTAAATATTAATAATTGGCAAAACCATGAAAATGTTTTTGGTAATTTGAATTGGTGAAGCCATGAAAATGTTAAAGAAATTGTGATGATCTTTTCACTTCAATCTTAATTTATTGGAGCCATGAAAATTTTAAAAAAATTATGATGATCTTTTCACTTCGATCTTAATTTACATGAAGCCATGAAAATGTTTGAGAAATTGTGATGATCTTTTCACTTCGATCTTAATTTACTTTCAAATCTGCCCAATTGATTTGTTAAAATATGTTGAGTTTTACAACTAAAGTGAAGATTACATCTAAGATTCATGGAGGTCAAAATTGATTTGTTAAAATATGTTGAGTTTTACAACTAAAGTGAAGATTACATCCAAGATTTAGGAAGGTCAAAGTCCTTGAAAGTTGGGTGCAAATAAATAGGGAAATAAAAATTATCGGGCGAAGAGATTCAGGGAGGTCAAAGCCCTTGGAAGTTGGGTGCAAATAAATAGAGAAATAATTTTACCGGGGCGTAGAATTATATTTTAGAGTGGGAAGTTGGGTGCAAATAAATAGGGAAATAATATTATCGGGCGTATAATTGGAGATTTTAGAGTGAGAGACTAAAATCCCCAATTCGGTCCTATTGTTTGGGTGCTGAAGTGTAGATGTTAGCCCTCAGATGACTAAAATCCTCAATTCGGTCCTATCATTTGGGTGCTGAAGTGTAGATGTTAGCCCTCAGGCGAGGGGAACGTAGGAGCTCCAAAGTGAGAGCCGGTATGCTCCCAGCCTAGCCACAGATTTAGTAACCAAGCATAGGATTAGTCAATGTTCTTTATGCCTGGTCCAAAGGGTAAAGAATAAGCACGCTCTTATTTCTCACAATACAATTTGAACCGATTCAATTTATCCATTCACTTAAATTTCTAGATAAGGAGAAGGATGCTTTCTTATGTATTGAACTTCACATTAGGAACTTTATTAGTAGAATTAGTTGATTGAGAATTTATTAAAATTAAATTTTATTTTAATTTCTTGTTAGTGACAAATATGCAATTTGAACTATGTTGTGATTAAGTATTGATTTTCTAAATCTTAAGTTCGTAGCCTCTAATATTACTCCATGTGGGTTTGATATCCAGGACTCTATTAGAGCTTTGTGTCACTTGAGCGATACGTATACTTATGTTGATAAGTGTGACTTTGCAATTATTGAATATATTATACACATCTTTATCAAATCTATAACTATTGTCAAGTTTTTTAGCGTCGTTGCCGGGGATTTAAATCTTCTAGCAACAGTATCAAATTCTTGTATTTTGAGCATATATAAATTCACTGTCAGTTGGAATTTTAATTTAGGTGATATGGATTCTTATTAAAAGAAGTCAGATCATCATTAATTGTAGACTTAATCATAAGCGAAACATCATCTCCCTAGTTTAAGCCCATCACTTGGAAATTATTTGATTTTGATTAACTTCCAAATCTGATTATTTAGAAAATTCATAGTTTCATTATTATTATGGAAAAGGTGGCAAGTTGGTTTTTCTATATTTTACCCAATATGTTTCAATCATCTAAACATGTTAATTAGAATCAATATTACCCATCTCCCTTTAGTTAATCCCAAATTTTTATTAAGGAACCAAAAGCCTAAAATGACCACTTTACTCTTATGGCTCTTCACCTCATAACTTATGAAGCATAATTCAAGAGACTTACGAGATTTTAGAATGCCCTATCCATAGAGTAATTGAAACATTAGAGGAGAAAAATGTGGTTTTTAAATTTATATTTAATTTAAATAATTATCTTAACCTAGAAAATAGGATTTTCAAAGTTAAGTTATTTAATCAATAAAAATAAAGTGTTTGGTTTATGTAAAAAGTATTAGAGGTTCCCTTAGGTCAGAGAAAACACTTAGGCAAAATGCTAAGATTTTCTAAATTAAGTTTTAATTTATTTTTGTAATTATTCATTGGTTTTTAATGATTTAATTAAATGGAAAAAAATATGTTTTAATTTCCAAAATTTATTTACATTTTTATTCAATCTCCTTGATTTTAGAGAACTGAGAGAAAGAAATTTTATATTTTTTATGATTTTTAATTTATTTATTATAATTATTTTAATGATAAAATAAGGGAATTACATTTTTAAGCCTTTAAAAATTTATTTTTAGCTTAGAAAAATTAGGAAAATTATTTTAATGAGTCTCAAGTGATCAGGGAACTATTAGGAATGATTTTTACAAATAATTCACAACTTTTTACAAAGGTTAAAATGATTTTTACACACAGCGTGGAATTGATTTTTGTTTAATATTTAATTTAAATAAATTAATACAAGATATACACATTTAATAAATTATAGAAATTTACCAAAGTATTCAAACCCTCATATATTTTTCCTAAGCATCTTTGACCACAGGAAACCTACTAAAATTTGTCTCATAATTTTTCAAGTGGTATTTCAATTTATATAATTAAATTTAGCCAAAATAGGCAACTTAACTTAAAAATTAGGGTTAGAAACATAGAGATGTCCTCTGTCCCTGAAAAATTAGAGAACATAGAATCTATCATGAGGAACAAACCCCAAAAAATTTCTAGTCATGGTGAACAATGTTTAGCCATAATGACTTGAAATATCAAAGAGAGTATTTAATTAAATAAAAATCAAACAGTTGTCAAATAAATTTTATTTTTGGTCCAAATTATTCACCTCTGTTCACTCAGCAAGTGCGTATTTTTGATTTATTTTTTATGATTTCTCTATGAAAACATATGATTTTTTGAAGTTCTGACATTGAAATAAATCCAAAAAAATTCATATTTTTCTACTTAAACACGGGGCGCGACCTCAACATTGGCAGCACCGAAGTCTCCATGTGGCGCTCCGCTATTCAATGCCGCCAACCACGTAGCCACCTTGCCAGCCTGCCTTTTCATTCCATCCACTTGTCTAATGTGATCTTAATTGTCCATGAAATAAACATGTGATCGGACGACATCCGTTCACCATCCCCAAGTGACCTAACCCGTAAGTCGTTCACATTAAAACCTTAAGATCTCGAGATAGACTCAACCAAATCACTTTGAGTTTATTACTATACCTTCATCTACTCAAGACGAACATATTTATATTACATATACAGTATGAAATGCAGTAAATATGTATGGAGAATTAAATGAAGCTCAGTTTAGGGTTGAGGCTCAATACCGTTGTCTGAGAGGAGAGGCCTCAATCAGATGGTTGTAGCAGCTTTGATTGGGTCTAACAAACCTCCAAATGGAGTCATAGACTCTAGTGAATTGTCTAGGTATGATTTCGATCAAAGTGGATTTCAAGTGTTAATAAAATTCTATGTTAGGGGCTCTCTGTGAAGGGGATTTTGTGGGGAATGAACTCCTTTCACTCAGAGGATGGTGTGTGCAAGGTTAGTTGGAGCTTGGTAGAGGAATCTAGGGAGGAAATGTTGGGCTTGAGCTTAGGAGTTCTTAGAGAGTGTCTAGAAGCAATTGGACAAAGTCTCCCAAACGAAATTGGCTTGCCTTATGTTTTTTCTATGGGAGAGAGGTTTGAATGAAATGGCTTAAGGTGGCTGCCAGGGCCAATTAGTGGGTGCAAAATAATTCTTATGTGGACGGTTTAAAAGTGCTAAAGCAATTGGAATGGGCCAGCTGAGATTGGTGAGTTTGGGTTTGGCAGGAGGTATGGGGCTCCCAATTTTAGTGTTTTCTGGTGACTAGGGTGGCTAGCCAGAGTAGGGGAGGTGGTCAGGTAGCCAGGTGAGCCAGGGGGAGGCTTAATTATGCTTAACTCCAAATGGTATGGCATGACGGTAAGTATATTTTGCTTTAAGGCAATAAAAGGATAAGATCCCTTAAATCAAGAGACCATTGGTCCATGGCTCCCATAAGGTGGGCTTAGTGAGTCTAGCCTGGTCATAGGGTCCAGAACGAGCTTGTAAAGGCTTTGGTTTGGTTAATTTGGCATGGCTTGGTCAATTTTATTGCATGGGTTAAATTTGGGTCAAATTGGCTTGAATTTGGGTTTGAGTAAGGCTATCCGTGACATTGGACTCAATTGATTGATCAAGATGATATATGATTTTCACAAAGTATTTGCAAAAGATTTAGATTGATTTTGAATTGAATTGGAGGGTCAATTGAAGGATTTTGGCCATTTGATCAATTTGGGGATGTTGGGTTAAACCTGTGTTTAGGTTAGGCTAGAGTTTGGCTAAGTCCAAATTGAGGGTTAAAATTGGTCTAAAGGGATATTATGAAGAGTTTTCAACATTAATTGGGTGTCAAATTTGTAATTTGGGCATTCAATATGAGGACATTTGGAGACATGTCTAAATTAGATCAAAATTGGGGGTTTTGGATTTGGGTGAAATTGGGCTCGAAGTTTGGGTCAATTGGGTTGATATTTGGTCAAAATCAAGTTCTTTCATGATGAATTTGAGTTTAGAATTGAAATTGGGGAAAATTGGAACTAAATTGGTGGACATTGGGGGTGAATTAGGGTAAGGGCCTTTAAGGGCAACTTGGGGCTTTTGGTCAAAATTCATCAAATTGATCAAATTGAGTTCAATTGAAGAGTCCAAATTGATTTTGGGGACAATTGAAATAATTTTGATGGTTTTGGGGAAGTTTGGGCCACCAAGGGTATTTTGGTAATTTTGGCAATTTTGGGGGTATTTTGGTAATTTTGTAAATTTTTGAGGTTTTGGGCAATTTGGGTGGTTTCAAATGGTGTGAGATGATTTTTGAACAAATTTATGTAATTTGAGTGAAATTAAAAATTTTCGTCAAAGTTAGGGTTTGGGGGTATTTTCATAGATTGGGTAGATTTAGGGGGCAAAGGCTAAGTTAAGTATTTTGGTGAAATTTAGATGTCAACCACCCTATTTGAGACATGGACCAAGGGAATCTCCATTTGAAGGTCCTCTATGTACTAGTCTTATCTAAACCCTTGCCTCGGGCTAGTGGATATAAGGGATCATCTACATGAGTTTCCCAAAGAATAAGGGATCAGAGTTAACATATTTGGGTTTAGGGTTGTGAGTGGGGGGTAATGTGCAAGTTTGTGAGTGACAGCAACCAAAACCACACCGCCTGAGGGTTGACCCTAAGGCCAAGCGATCCTATTGGAACTCTCCTTGAGCTCCCTTGTAGTGGTCCCAAGTACTAAGTGCTAGATGTTAGGACCAGTATATGGAACTTCAAGTTGAACAAGTAAGAGTTTAAAATTTCTAATGGTGAGGGTTCCTTTCTAGTGCTCTAGGAATAGTCAACAGAAAAGTCCTATGGCAAGAACCTAGGCTACTAAAGAGGAAAAACTAGACAGCAACCAAAAGTGAGTTCAACAATAAGATGAAAAGAAGGAGACTTCATGAAAAATCTTCAAAGCTAATATGAATTTATGAAGTGAAGGAAGAGAAAAATTTTTGACTTTAAGAAGAGGATAGTGAAGTTCAAATATATTAAAGATTATCCAGATATAATAATCCTCACATGAAAAAGAGAAAAGAGAACCAATTGAAAATGATCTTAGAGAAAAGAAAAGAAAAAGAAAAGAAACAAAAAAAGAAAAATATGAGAGAAGCCTGAAGAGATGCCTAATCAGAAATTATCTTCACTTGAATCAACTTAAGGAAAAAAGCCTTTATTATATTTTCTAGACTTGTATCGTGTTATTAACATCCTTACTAATAAAGCTTTCATGAAATTTTTTTTGATGTAGATATTCTAAGTATTTTTGCATGACAAATTACAATTTTTTGTGAAATGAATGGAGATTCAAAAATCTTAGACTTGATTATTAGGTATCCTTATATTGTAGTTTTAACCTAAGGGTCAAAAGTTTTTTTTAAGTTATACTATTATATTAATTAAACCAAATTATAGAAGTTTATAAGTTAATCTCTATCATAAGTCATATTTTTATGTAGTAAAAGAGTCAATCGAGAACAAGTAAATTTTGGAAGATTTTAAAACACCAAAATAATGTGCAATTTTATATATTCATTTTATACTTAAATTTGGTAGTATTCCGTTTTAAAGAAGCGTATTTCATGTTTTGTTACAGGTATATTGATTTTAGGCAATTGGAACAAAGAAGAGCAAGAAGGAAGAAATTTGGAGTGAAAACGGAGCATTTAGCATCCTGGTGTCAGAGACGCCATTTTCCAGAGAGCTGCCACTAGAGGTAGAAGGAACTGGCGCCACTAGGCACCATTTTATAGAGAAGCTGCACCATAAGCGCTAAAATTGGCGCCATAATCCAGAATAGTGCGAATTTTGAAATGCTGACATCAAAGGCGCCATAGACGAAATAAGATGGAATAAGACGGTTAGTGATTATTTTTAGCAGTTTTTGAAAGCTCCAATCAATTATAACAGCCCATGGAGTGATTTAATGCATATAAACACTTTAGAAAATGCTCTTAAGTGAATGGACTTGTCTCTTAGTGTGAAGAGGTGTGCCTTTTTGGAAATACGAGAGAATTTAAAATTCTTCTGAAATGAAGGATGACTCTAATTAAAAAAAAGGGATCTAGAGAAGAAGGGGTGGGAGTGAGAGATTTTAAGAGAGGTTAGCTTGAGAGAGAATTTTACGGAGAAGAGAGGATTTTCTTCTAGAGTTGTAAGAGGAGAGGGAATGTGAGAGATTTCTTCTTCATTATATTTCTAAGAGAGAATTGAGTGTGATTGTAAATAGTGAATGTTCTTAAAATGAACTTCAAGGAATTTTTTTGAGAAGGAGAGTTTGATAAGTTGTGTTCTCTGTTTTCTTTGTTTTGCAAACTTATTTTTATATATAAAATATTTGTTTTTTCGTATCATTCTAACAAATTTTAAGTAGTCATATTTTTTTCCCCCTAAGATGTGATATGATATTTTTGAAGAATTAATTTTGTTATATAAGGTTTTAAATGTCAATAAATTGTGATGATTCAAACTCTGATCTTAATTTACTTTTTCGATATGACCAATTGAAATGTTAAAACTTGTTGATAAATACAAGATCAGAAATGGATATAATTTCCACGATAAGGTAAGAGTCACATTCAATTTTATGGACAAGAGTGTAGTCCATGTAGTTGCGTGTTGGAGATTTTAAAATGATAGATTAAAATCCCTAATTTGGTCCAGTTGCTTGGAAACTAAAGCGAGATTTCTATCCCTCAGAGGAAGGATAAGTGAGAGCTATAGAGTAGCAGCGAGTATCCTCTCAATCTAACCACGAATTTAGGGACCAAACTCTGGATTAGTCAATATTCTTTATGCACTCTCACCAGGTAAATAATATGATTACTTTTTTTTGGCTCAATACAATTTTATATGTATTTAAAATAATTTTAATTACTTCACAATCCATAAACTCATTGTAAAGGAGAAAGATGTTTTTTTTTTAATTTGAAATCTTCACTACAAAACTTTTTTTAGTCTTTATAAGTTTGTTTTTGAGATTAAACAGATAGTTACGTTAACTTAGTTCTTTTAACTGCATTTCATTTAGCGCACACCAAATTTACTTTAAATTTGTTTTGTTTACTTAAGTTTTATAGCTTGAATATTGCATTTGACGTTATAACCTTAAGAATTTTCAACACCCTGTGGGATCGATACTTAGGACTCCATTATAGTCATTTATTACTAGAGCGATACATTTACTTGCATTATTATTACAGTTTGATAGCTTAAAGATTATAAAAGATAAAATTTTTTATATTGATTTTATTTTTTTTGGATTTAAGTGCATATTTACTACTCATGTTGTTGTGTGTGTATTGTAGTATTGAAAGATATTTACAACGCACCACAAAACCACTACTTCACTTACGTAGGCGGACTGAGTCAACAACACATGTTTCATGTAAAAAACA
Source organism: Phalaenopsis hybrid cultivar (assembly GCA_002079205.1). NCBI lineage: Eukaryota > Viridiplantae > Streptophyta > Magnoliopsida > Asparagales > Orchidaceae > Phalaenopsis > Phalaenopsis hybrid cultivar. The sequence goes on along the minus strand of JXCR01118663.1, from coordinate 65,563 downwards.
CATACATGAGGCTCATTATGAATGTTTGTGACTATGAGAATCAACACATGCATAAAGCAAGGTTTCATAATGTTCATGTTGACATCCTACACTCTTGATATCAAAGAAATGATGCCAACAACTTTTAATTTCTAGAACTATCCAAAGTACTCTTACTCTCCAAATATAAGGTTATTCTAAATTAACAAAAATCATATTTAAATCTTCGTTACTCTTTCTATACTCCATCAAACCTCTCAAGAAGTGTAAAGCTTATAGAGTGTGCATTGCAAGGTACACTTAAACATAAATAAAAATATTTTTTAAAATATTTTACACAGGTGTGCAATGTATAGAAAACATAAAGATGATTGAAATTATTTTACACGAGTGCGGATTATTCTCTTAAAAATTGTTACTACTATAACAACTTAAATTGTCATTATTATTCTGGATATATAATGGTTTGAATCGCTACACATGCTCCAGGAATAGTAAGGTGATTTAAATCACGAGATTTACGTTATGTTTTCACGGCTGTTTGAAAAACCTCATTGAAAACATTTTTGTGATGTATAACAACCTAAAGGGAAATATAGTGTTTTAAACCACCATACATAGTTTAGTTGTGGTTTAAACCTTTGTTGTAGACTAAGATTACCAAGGTTTATGCTTATATATTCTTAGTGATATATTTTATATTTAACTTTCATTCAGGTATCTTCATATTTCTATTATTCCTTGAACAATAAATCCATTTTGTATTTTATATGGATGACAATATGGGCACATTTACCAAATTTTTAATTAAAACTTTATTATTAAGCATTGACATAACTTGCCTCATTTATATTCTTGCTCACAACATTTTTACCATGTCGCACTTCATCAAATCCATGATCCACACATGGTTAATACTGCATAAAATCTCCCACAGATGTCACACGCATGCAGATTTGATAGGAAATCGAAGGGTGGGCACCAAAACTAGAGGAGCCTTCTTCCTTGCTGTGATACCAAAGGCTTCTGTCATGTCAAGTTTCTCCCCTTTCTCTCCCAAAAACTTCCAGTCAAAATAGTATAGCAAATGAGCCAAAATTATCTCCAACGTGGATAACGCAAACTGCATCCCAGGACATATTCTCTTGCCTGCACCAAATGGCACATATTCAAAGTGTGCCCCTTTAAAGTCTACATGGTTCTCTTCAAACCTTTCTGGACGAAAACTTTCAGGATCACCCCAATATTTTTCTTCCCTTCCTATCGCCCACATGTTAATCATCACCTTCGTCTTGGCTGGTATTACATAACCCATAATCACCTGACTTTCTTGATTTTCTCGGGGTAATAGTAGTGGCCCCGGAGGGTGCAGTCTTAGCGTCTCCTTGATCACTAATTGCAAGTATGTTAGCCTACCACTTATCAACTTCTCATCTGCCAGCTTTTCTAGTCCGCCACTGTTACCGATGACTTCTCTTACTTCCTTCTGTGCCTTTTCCATAATGGTAGGATTTTGAACCATCTCCGACATTGCCCATTCCAAANGAAAGTCCTATAGCTAGACCTAGGCTACTAAAGAAATTTCTAGACCTCAACCAAAAGTGAGGTCAACAGTGACTTATTGGCAGGTTGCAGGAAAAGGTCAGCGTTGGGTAGGTCAATACAACAGAAAGTTTTGGGGTTAGTTATATGGTCAAAACCACATATTTTTTAGTGCAAGCACTGAGAGTAGAGGTTGATCTGTAGACCGGGCGAGTCTTAATTTATGGGTATTTTAAAATTTTGTTTAAAAGAAATTAAAAGGTGGAAGTTTAATTAATATAAGAAAATTTTAAAGTGTGCGCAGTATAATACGATGTGGTTTAATTTGTAAAATAGTAAATCAAATTTGGAAGAGAGATGTGAAGTGTTTAGGACCCACTGCGGGACCCATTTATAAACAGACAATGCCCAGGTGAAAGTAGTCCACCGACACACTTATTGTGGGTCCGACCCACATGGAAATTTAAAGAGTCCTTAATGGCCTCCTGAACCCCTCTGTTCAAAAGATGGTTGAACAGATAATCCTGAATTCCAAGGAGTTAGACGTACTTTTCACAAGATAAAAATGGGCAAAGTATGCCAACAGAAGAAGGGTAATTTGGTCCAAGAGGGACACTGACATATTACCGATGTGTGAAGATAATATTTTTTGATTTAAATGGAGAGAAAAGCTTGTCTCCAGTAGAGTCGCCAGAAGCTGTCAGCATTATTTTGGTTGGAGGAGTTGCCCGTAAGAAACTGTCGGTCACTGGAATCGAAATCCCATTGCCCGCTTTGGAAGGACGTTTTAATTTACATATATATTTAATTTAGAAAAATATGAAATCAAACTGACTCCATATTTTTCTTAGTTTAGATGAAAGAGTGTTGTACCTCAAATCATGTATCTATCCCGAAGGATAAGCACAAGACTTGAAGATGAGACTCGATTAAATAAATTAAGGAATATATGATGTCAGTTTGGTCTGTGAAACCTTTATATTTACCGATAAGTTCCCATATTTAATATAAAGAATTAAATAGGGTTTATATTAAGTTGGGTTTGGAAATGCTTCCTATAAGGGCAAGCCCCTATAGTTATTTACATCTTAAATGACCAAAGTCATTTAAGAAAACTCTCGATAAACACCAAGGAATATTATCTTCACGAAATTTCAAAGGGTAGGACTTTTCAATGAGATCGAACTAGGAGGTGTGAAATGGGATTGTCTCAAATTTTGAACATTTATTATAGAATTCAAAGAAGAAAGAACTATGGGATGTCATGGATCCAAAGGAGAATCTCAGTGACTTCCCAAGCTATCCTAACATTTGGCATAAATTTTAAGAAGAAATATTGAAGTGTTTCATCCTGCCAATTTTATTTGTTAGGGCTTACATTCGTGTGAAATAATCACACAAATAGCCTGGAAGATGTGAGGATTTAGGTCGTGATAGACGACAACCTCGGAATCCTAAGACGAGTTAGGGCTCATATTGTACAACAGGGCTATACAAAGGCCTAAAGGTGGGGTGAGGATTTATGTTGCATAAGAAAGCAACCTTGAAGTTCTATGGCTTTGTTGTTTATATCTAAGGAAAGAAGATTGGTTTAGCTGTGGAAGACATGTTCTGCTGTTGAAGATGATCGTGCTGCCCATCATGCTAGCTCCAAGTTCCTTGCCGTGACGAGTTTAAGTTTTCTAAAGAGTCAAGTTATAATATCCAATCAGGTGGCCCTATGGTTGAAGTTCTTTAAATTTATGGGGGCATGTTAAAGTTGATTAGAGTGACACCGGTTAGGATCCTACGGTTCCCTCGTTCCAGCACCACTATTTTCTATTGGATTCACTTAGTCCAAATGAATTTATTAAACTCAACTTAATGAGTTCCATAATTTCATTTAGACCGTGGGAAGCCTCGTTAGCAACCGTAGGTTACCTCCTCCGAGGGATTCCCGATTTTCCAATAGAGACATATTAATTTAGTTGAAGTTGTATTTTGTATGATGTTTGTGATTAAATTTTGAGTTGTCTTATATTTTT
>JXCR01118663.1:3966-56768 GCA_002079205.1 Phalaenopsis hybrid cultivar | reverse complement strand
ATAAAGATGATTGAAATTATTTTACACGAGTGTGGATTATTCTTTTAAAAATTGTTACTACTATAACAACTTAAATTGTCATTATTATTCTGGATATATAATGGTTTGAATCGCTACATATGCTCCAGGAATAGTAAGGTGATTTAAATCATGAGATTTACGTTATGTTTTCACGGCTGTTTGAAAAACCTCATTGAAAACATTTTTGTGATGTTTAACAACCTAAAGGGAAATATAGTGTTTTAAACCACCATACATAGTTTAGTTGTGGTTTAAACCTTTGTTGTAGACTAAGATTACCAAGGTTTATGCTTATATATTCTTAGTGATATATTTTATTTTTGACTTTCGCTCAGGTATCTTCATATTTCTATTATTCCTTGAATAATAAATCCATTTTGTATTTTATATGGATGACAATATGGGCACATTTACCAAATTTTTAATTAAAACTTTATTATTAAGCATTGAAATAACTTGCCTCATTTATATTCTTGCTCACAACATTTTTACCATGTCGCACTTTGTCAAATCCATGATCCACACATGGTTAATACTGCATAAAATCACCCACAGATGTCACACTGATGCAGATTTGATAGGAAATCGAAGGGTGGGCACCAAAACAAGAGGAGCCTTCTTCCTTGCTGTGATACCAAAGGCTTCTGTCATGTCTAGTTTCTCCCCTTTCTCTCCCAAAAATTTCCAGTCAAAATAGTATAGCAAATGAGCCAAAATTATCTCTAACGTGGCTAACGCAAACTGCATCCCAGGGCATATTCTCTTGCCTGCACCAAATGGCACATATTCAAAGTGTGCCCCTTTAAAGTCTACATGGTTCTCTTCAAACCTTTCTGGACGAAAACTTTCAGGATCACCCCAATATTTTTCTTCCCTTCCTATCGCCCACATGTTAATCATCACCTTCGTCTTGGCTGGTATAACATAACCCATAATCACCTGACTTTCTTGATTTTCTCGGGGTAGTAGTAGTGGCCCCGGTGGGTGCAGTCTTAGCGTCTCCTTGATCACTAATTGCAAGTATGTTAGCCTACCACTTATCAACTTCTCATCTGCCAGATTTTCTAGTCCGCCACTGTTACCGATGACTTCTCTTACTTCCCTCTGTGCCTTTTCCATAATGGTAGGATTTTGAACCATCTCCGACATTGCCCATTCCAAGGTTGTTGAAGTCGTCTCGCTTCCAGCCATGAGCATGTCCTAATCAAATATTCATACATTCATTTTTTGTGGAAATAGTTTGCATGCGTGTAGTGAGTCTAGAAGATTAAAGTCTTAAGGAGCTCACTTACATTGATTAGAGCCTTGATGTTGTCGTTGGTGATCGGGAACTGAAGGCTGTCTTCCCGTTGAACCCTTAGAAGAACATCAGTGAGATCCTCTTCCATTAACTGCCCATTATCGTTGTTAGAAAAGTGTTTGGCCCATTTCTCCTTGTGTTCATCAACAATTTTTTCAGCCATTGTATCCAATTTCTTCCCACATTGCTCAAGTCCCTTCAGATATCCGGTGATACGCCCTGGGTTGAAATTCGATTAACTTTTCTAGTTATGATAAAACAAAAATCAAGGTTATGCTGCCGTTATAAGTTAAAGATGTTACTATTTTCTCCCGAAATAATATTAAGATTNGTTATGATAAAACAAAAATCAAGGTTATGCTGCCGTTAAAAGTTAAAGATGTTACTATTTTCTCCCGAAATAATATTAAGATATTAATATGACAAGGTAAAATGTAAAACAACACAAGCAGTGATCCGTATGCAAACTTATGAATGGTATAGAGGGGAACAAATCCACGATGGTGAATCCAGATAAAATCTCCACTGCATCGCTNGTTATGATAAAACAAAAATCAAGGTTATGCTGCCGTTAAAAGTTAAAGATGTTACTATTTTCTCCCGAAATATTATTAAGATATTAATATAAAAAGGTCAAATGTAAAACAACACAAGCAGTGATGCGTATGCAAACTTATGAATGGTATGGAGGGGAACAAATCGACGATGGTGAATCCGGACAAAATCTCCACTGCATCGCCAAGTGCTGATAGAAAGAGCTTTTGGTCATCGCACCGACCGCCAATGGATGCCCGGGCCATGATGTTGTTGCTGGTCTCCGCCATCTTACTACTGAGGTTGACTACGACACCCGATGAAGCTGCTATGTGTCTGATGAGATGAGANTGATAGAAAGAGCTTTTGGTCATCGCACCGACCGCCAATGGATGCCCGGGCCATGATGTTGTTGCTGGTCTCGGCCATTTTACTACTAAGGTTGACTACGACACCCGATGAACCTGCTATGTGTCTGATGAGATGAGTGACCTCGTCCTCTCTTACCGCTCTGAAGGAACGAACGCGTCTTATGCTGAGCAACTCCATGCTGCATAGTCGACGCATCTGGCGCCAAAATTCGTTGCATGGGCCGAATACCATATTGTTGGAACCATAGAAGATGGCTTCCACTGACTCGTTCACAGGACGTGAGGCGAAGTCGATGTCGTGTGTTTTCATGATTTCTCTGGCGGCCTCAGCCGAGGAAATGATGACCACCTTGATATCTCCAAGCTTAAGGCTCATGATGGGGCCATAGACTGCAGAGAGGTTACGAAAGGACTGGTGGGGAGGATGTCGGCCTACGACAAGGTGGAGACTCCCAAAGATGGGGAGATTCCATGGGCCTGGGGCTTCCCTCCATCCACCTTCTAGGCGCCGTTTTGAATTCTTGAATTTCAGAATGAGGAACAGGATGAGAAATGAGCTGAGGATGTGGAGAACTTCCATGTGTGTTGCACTCTTAACCTCAAGTCTCTCTTATTGCCATTAATTTCCATCTCCCAGGACTTTTATAGCAGAAACTAGCCCAAATGGTAAAAGANGTCGGCCTACGACAAGGTGGAGACTCCCAAAGATGGGGAGATTCCATGGGCCTGGGGCTTCCCTCCATCCATCTTCTAGGCGCCGTTTTGATTTCTTGAATTTCAGAATGAGGAACAGAATGAGAAATGAGCTGAGGATGTGGAGAACTTCCATGTCTGCTGCACTCTTAACCTCAAGTCTCCCTTATTGCCATTAATTTTCATCTCCCAGGACTTTTATAGCAGAAACTAGCCCGAATGGTAAAAGTCATATCGATTTTCTTAATAAGAATTTATTATTATTTTATTCATATCACCTTCTGATTAAAAAACGTATTCATTAAAATAAAGATCTTAAAAATTCTATCTTCTTAGAAAAGAAATTTATAACAATAAAATTTCTAGAATTAACTTCTTCTCAAACAGAGTGGAAGATATCTGAATGTGTTGATCTAATTAACTTTTCGGTTGAGTTCATTTTTATAACACAAACTCATTTCATTTTTAGGATGAATTTGAATTGAGCTGTTATTAAAAAATTAGTCCAAATTTCACTAAAAAATGTGGACTTGGCCCCAATTTAAACGAATTGGACATGAAAAATTTCTTTTATTTGGATTAAATAATTCAGTCCGTCATGGTCCGACTGAGTAAGGTCAGAGCAAGTAAGGATTAGGGAGATTTTATGACATTTTTAACATATGGGTAATATTTAGATCTCTTGTTTCTGTGGTCAAATTTATGCCAAACACAGACCCAATTTCTTAACCCAATTTGCGAATTCTATCCTTCATAATATAGATGATATTAAAAAAGTATCATTTTTAAATTTAGTTATTTTTAATGGAGTAATACAAATAGAATATATTTATAGATTATAAATATATTATAAATTTTGATTACGTTCTCAAAAATGTCCAGTTAAAAATATCATAGCACGATTACTGCAATCCCCAACCAATTGATTCTTCCTGTTCTCATTGGCATCTTTTCAGAATATAAGGACAAAAATTATCGAAGCAATGCTCCATGCAACCCCTCAAGGGATATCCCGTTCAAGACACCTAGTTAAATTGTTATTATTATTTTTTCTTTTCGATTACACAACCAAATTGAATATAATTAATGCATTATCAACAAATTTTTATTATTTGGCACTAATTTGGTGACATTTTTTTAATTATTCNACCCCTCAAGGGATATCCCGTTCAAGACACCTAGTTAAATTGTTATTATTATTTTTTCTTTTCGATTACACACCCAAATTGAATATAATTAATGCATTATCAACAAATTTTTATTATTTGGCACTAATATGGTGACATTTTTTTAATTATTTGAAACTCAAATACAGGATCATCCGAGATGAACCTAATTATACCAAAATTGTCCAACTTGACTCCGATCAAGCACCAATCTAGTCATTTAAGCACATTTGTTGGGTTTAGATCATTAATTGAATGGTCAAATAGATTTCAAATTTGATATATGTATTTTGAAATTGAGCATCTCGATGAGAGCAATCTAACGAGTCTGTACTCCCCGAATTTTGAAGTCATTATAGTCATCAAATCTTTAGAAAATAATTTATATTAAGGNGTCAAATAGATTTCAAATTTGATATATGTATTTTGAAATTGAGCATCTCGATGAGAGCAATCTAACGAGTCTATACTCCCCGAATTTTGAGGTCATTATAGTCATCAAATCTTTAGAAAATAATTTATATTAAGAGATAAAAAAAAATCGTCCGATCAAGCGGTTTCGAGAGTTATTCTTCATATGACAAAAATACCTCTTCTCTATGACTATAAATTGACCCACCCCTCTTCACTTGAGAGGGAAGAAGAATAACTCAAATTCTAGTGTTGTCCTTGACTAAAGACCAAGCAAAATTATTTGGCCTCCATAGCAACTAACGGTTTTCTGCCACCGCTCATCGAGCACCGTGAGCTAACACAGGTCACCACCAACTTACTGATATTGGTGAACTCTGATTGTTTACGAAGAATCTAGGATACGATGCAACAGAGTATGTCAAATATGGTGCAACGAAGTATCCCAAAAACATTGTAATGATGTTTTCCGAATAAGATGTGGTGAAGTATCTCGATTACTGTGTAACAAAGTATCTCGAATGTGCTATAATAAAGTATTCCAAAAGCAGTGTAAAAAAGTACCCCAAATACGGTCTAATAAATAATTTCATATTGAAGATCTAGCAATAAATCCCTCTGAAACCTACTTACAACCGACATATTTAGAATGTGGTGACTTTGTCTGGACTTCTAAGGCTTTCTATACGTTGTATGTCATCACGTGTTGTTTTGGTCCTAAGATAATAAGCTCAGCCTTCAATATGTGTAGCAATAACTATGGCTTATGTGATTGGTTAATGTCGTAGCTTTCCACTACAGGCTACATGGCTAGCTGCTATCATTTTAAACTTCCATTAAAAAATCTTTGGCTAACTGTCTGTTCTTAGTAAACAAGTTTGAACTTTGTGGTGAGTTATTACTACAACTTCCCACTCTACAAGCTATGTGGCTTACGTCTGTTATTACTTCCTTCCACTACAATCATTGTGTTCAACTGATCTTTAGTAGCGACCCATTATGGTACATGTTGCTAGTTAATACTTTAGCTTCCTAATAAAGCCTGTGTGGCTAAGTGTTGTAATTGTATCCTCCCATTAANGTCGGCCTACGACAAGGTGGAGACTCCCAAAGATGGGGAGATTCCATGGGCCTGGGGCTTCCCTCCATCCATTTTCTAGGCGCCGTTTTGAGTTCTTGAATTTCAGAATGAGGAATAGGATGAGAAATGAGCAGAGGATGTGGAGAACTTCCATGTGTGCTGCACTCTTAACCTCAAGACTCTCTTATTGGCATTCATTTCCATCTCCCAGGACTTTTATAGCAGAAACTAGCCCCAATGGTAAAAGACACATCGATTTTCTTAATAAGAATTTATTATTATTTTATTCATATCACCTTCTGATTAAAAAACGTATTCATTAAAATAAAGATCTTAAAAATTCTATCTTCTTAGAAAAGAAATTTATAACAATAAAATTTCTAGAATTAACTTCTTCTCAAACAGAGTGGAAGATATCTGAATGTGTTGATCTAATTAACTTTTCGGTTGAGTTCATTTTTATAACACAAACTCATTTCATTGTTAGGATGAATTTGAACTGAGCTGTTATTAAAAAATTAGTCCGAATTTCACTCAAAAATGTGAACTTGGCCCCAATTTAAACGAATTGGACATGAATAATTTCTTTTATTTGGATTAAATAATTCAGTCCGTCATGGTCCGACTGAGTAAGGTCAGAGCAAGTAAGGATTAGGGTGATTTTATGCATGTTTAACATATGGGTAATATTTAGATCTCTTGTTTCTGTGGTCAAATTTATGCCAAACATAGACCCAATTTCTTAACCCAATTTGCGAATTCTATCCTTCATAATATAAATGATATTAAAAAAGTATCATTTTTAAATTTAGTTATTTTTAATGGAGTAATACAAATAGAATATGTTTATAGATTATAAATATATTATAAATTCTGATTACGTTTTCAAAAATGTCCAGTTAAAAATATCATAGCACTATTACTGCAATCCCCAACAAATTGATTCTTCCTGTTCTCATTGGCATCTTTTCAGAATATAAGGACAAAACTTATCGAAGCAATGCTCCATGCAAACCCTCAAGGGATATCCCGTTCTAGACACCAATTTAAATTGTTATTATTATTTTTTCTTTTCGATTACACAACCAAATTGAATATAATTAAAGCATTATCAACAAATTTTTATTATTTGGCACTAATTTGGTGACATTTTTTTAATTATTCAAAACTCAAGTACAGGATCATCCGAGATGAACCTAATTATACCAAAATTGTCCAACTTGACTCTGAGCAAGCCTCAATCTAGTCATTAAAGCACATTTGGTGGGTTTAGATCATTAATTGAATGGTCAAATATATTTCAAATGTGATATATGTATTTTGAAATTGAGCATCTCGATGAGAGCAATCTAACGAGTCTATACTACCCGAATTTTGAGGTCATTATAGTCATCAAATCTTTAGAAAATAATTTATATTAAGGGATAAAAAAAAATAATCTGATCAAGCGGTTTCGAAAGTTATTCTTCATATGACAAAAATACCTCTCCTCTATGACTATAAATTGATACCTCTTCACTTGAGAGGGAAGAAGAATAACTCAGATTCTAGTGTTGTTCTTGACTAAAGGCCAAGCAAAATTATTTGGCCTCAATAACAGCTAACGGTTATCTGCCACCACTCATTGAGCACCGTGAGCTAACACAGGTCACCACCAACTTACTGATATTGTTGAACTCTGATTGTTTATGAAGAATCTAGGATACGATGCAACAAAGTATGTCAAATATGGTGCAACGAAGTATCCCAAAAACATTATAATGATGTTTTCTGAATAAGTGTGTGGTGAAGTATCTCAATTATTGTGTAACAAAGTATCTTGAATATGTTATAAAAAAGTATTCCAAAAGCAGTGTAACAAAGTACCCCAAATACGGTCTAATAAATAATGTCATATTGAAGATCTAGCAATAACTCCCACTGAAACCTACTTACAACCGGCATATTTAGAATGTGGTGACTTTCTCTGGACTTCTAACGCTTTCTATATGTTGTATGTCATCACGTGTTGTTTTGGTCCTAAGATAATAAGCTCAAGAGAAGGGTCAGCCTTCAATAGGTGTAGCAATAACTATGACTTATGTGGTTGGTTAATGTCGTAGCTTTCCACTACAGGCTACATGGCTAGCTTCTATCATTATAAACTTCCATTAAAAAATCTTTGGCTAATTGTCTGTTCTTAGTGAACAATTTTGGACTTTGTGGCGAGTTATTACTACAACTTCCCACTCTACAACCTATGTGGCTTACGTCTGTTATTACTTCCTTACACTACAATCATTGTGTTCAACTGATCTTTAGTAGCAACCCATTATGGCACATGTTGCTAGTTAATACTTTAGCTCCCTAATAAAGCCTGTGTGGCTAAGTGTTGGCCAACTACTTTCATTCCGATTTTCCACAATATTCTATGTGTTCAAATTTTTTTATTAATTTAATTTATTTTAATTTTTCATTAAGCTTGTTTGATTTTAGTTTCTTTTAAGGGTGTGGGTGTTGAGTATTTTAAGCATAGGGATTAATATAGTGTATTTATGTGGTTATTTTTTCTCAGGGTTTCTTTGTTTGGTGTTGGCATTAGGTGGGCTCAAACCTAACCTTGGTGATCTAATTCTCTTTTGAATTAAATTTTTCATGTTAAGATTTTCTTATTTCAGTTTAGGGTTATGGTACAGTGAGAAAACCTTTCTCTAGACCAGAACTAGCATCACCCCAAATGGGCTTCATCAAGATTAAAGAGGGTTTTAGGGCCGGTCAGTAGGTCATCACAATGGTTCCTAGGACTCTAAACTGCATGAGTTGCCCAGGGCATCCTCCACATATAAGGATGCAACTTGAGCTTCTACTAGTTTCAACTCTCTTCATCTCTGCAAATAGTTGAGGATTTGGGTTTAACCTAATGAAAACCCAATTGAATGAAAATTGTTCAGAAGTTCTATGTTGGTGAGTTCCATATTTACACATCTAAGAAAGTTACTAGGATACTCTAAAGCTAGTTCCTAAGCTTTTATAGACAAAAAAGACGTCCTCAGAAAAATGTGGTCAACAATCACCAACAATCAAAATTCCACCAATTATCATAGGTGATCATAGTAAGAATGAATGAATTACATTTGATCAACTGATATTTGTTGACCTCACTTTTGTGAGGGCCCGCCAACTCACATGCACATAACCCCGTTACTGGGGTTATGCTCCTTAAGGCCTCATCAGAACAAGCCCAAGCCACAAACCCAAGCCACCCCACCTCAAGAGTAAGACATGCCCTCAGTGCCAAAACCCTATAAATCTTTCCATAAACCCTAGAGGGAACCATAGCACAATAATTCACTATTAAGAAGGGGGTCTACCCAAATTGATCCCTAGCTTCACCTAAAGCTTCCCCAAACCCAAATAAACCTTATAAAGAACCAACAAGAAATTTCAACCCACCCATGTGACCCTAAGGCTTGATGACATCATGGGTGGTCAAATCTAATTGGGCCTAGCCTAATTTTGATCAATTTTTGACCCCATGGCAATTTAATTAGGTCCCACCTAGTGTCCTCAATACATTAAAACAATTGGGGGAAATAATTGGAACCAACCCTCATAATTCACCAAATTATTTAATTAGGCAATTTATGAGAAGCCATTAGAGCTTAGATTTTTGCACTAATCTCAAGAACAATAGGATAGCATAAAATCCCAATACCCAAAAACCAAGCCCACGACCCATCCTTCATTTGTTGTTCATAACCCAACCATGACCCATCATGACACATGAGTGAAAGAAAAAAAAATAATTCGACCTCAGTGCAAGCACTAAGTGAAAAACTATGCGCTTTTTACCATGGAAGGAAACACGTGTCATCTTGGTCATGGCTTTGTTGGCCAACCCTCAGGGAGCCAAACCAGACCTTGGAGAGCCAAGACCAGACCAAATCTAGTCTTAGCCACCCACCAAAAGGCCTAGCCAATCAAGTTAAGCACCTTCTCATGCCACCTTTACTCCCATTGGCATCACTATCTCCAAGAAATGGAGAAATGAAAATTAAAACCTTCTCCCTACTACCAAAAGTTCCTTATATTCCTCTAAAACCTGAGGACCCGCCAGAGCTTCTCCATATCTGTTCAAGATCAACCCTAGTCTCCCATGGCTATAAATAGCCCAAAGCTGAGAGCCTCAATAGACAATAAAACTCCTCATAAATCAACCTAGCCCTAATCTTCCATGGCTATAAATGGCCCATACCCGAGAGCCTCAATAGACATTAAAACTCTTCATAGAGCCACCTAGCCCACTTGCTCTCAACAACAAAAGTGCACCCCCTGATCTAGGCAATTGATCCTTACCATCTTCAACCCCTACCCTCCATCAGTTAAACTTAATTTTGTCATTGAAATCCAAGGCAATTTTTGACCTAGACATTAATTTGTTCAAAACTCAAATCAAACCCTTCAACAAGCTTCACCAAGCTTTAAGACACTCTACCCTACCAAAATTGAGCCTTATTAACATGTTGATTAGAAAATTCTAAGAAAATTTTGGAAGGTTTGCCATGACCAGAGGACACTTTGGAAATAATTTCATGAGTTAAGTCATTAAGAATACACTTAATCTTCACCAACACTAAAACTCAAAGAAAATTAATTTTAGCTAACATAAACATCTAAATGACTTATTTTTTGATCCACACTACAATTTAAAGTTCAAAAAACTCTCCATAAAAAATTTCAAAACATTTGGAGTTTATTCAATATCTCAAATTGATTTTTCAAGTTAATTAACATTTTTGGCACTAAAATAATTTTTAGCCTATTTTAAATATTTAAAAAATTAAAAAATGATAAAAATCACAAAAATAATAAATGTCATGGAAATCTTCTAAATTATTTTCTAAGCACTTGGGAACAATTTTAATGTTTTTATTTATTTTCTAAAAAAAGATATTGAATTTTCAAGCTTAAAATAATTTTAAAAGGCTAAAAATGGATTTTCAATAAAAATTATTCCAATAATTCAAATAAAAATAAAAAAAAATGTGAAATTTATTTCTTTGTGTCCCTTGACATTAGAGAAATTTAATAAAAATATAAAACTTAATTTTCTACATTTAAAATATTTTTATAATTAATAAACATTTTAGAAATTAAAATAATTCTTAAAATTCAAATAAAATTTAAAAAATCATGAAATTAGGTTTATTGGCTTCTCTTGTCTAAGCCTACCTCCAGTAAAAATTTCAATGGATTAGAATTCACCTTGGTCAAGTTAGGGAATTTTCCTTGAAAAATCCTATTTTTGCATGTAAATAATTATATAGGTTAAATTAAAATTTGAAAAATCACACTTTCTACTCTAATCTCTTAATTGACCCATGAGTGAGGTAAGGTAAAAATTACAAAGTCATTTAGATTAAATTTGATAAATTATGAAGTGTTAGAGCCTTAAGGGCAAATGTGTAATTTTGGAAATTTAGTCTTAATTAACATTTAGGCTTAATTCAAGGAGGATCTTAATTGACCCATGAATGAGGTAGGATAAAAATTTCAAAGTCATTTGAATTTAATTTTACTAAATTTATGAAGTGATAGAGCCTTAGGGGCAAATGTGTAATTTTGGAAATTTAGCCTTAATTAACATTTTGGCCTAATTCCAGAAATGGAAATGGGTGATCTTTAATTCTAATCAATACATTTGGATGTTTGAAACACAAGGGGTAAATTGGTAGAAACCAACCTCACTTGTCCTAATTAAAAAGGATAAATTTGCAATTTCTTTAAATTACATAAGTTTGGGAGTTAATTAATTGAATGATCTTAGATTTAAGGGGTATTATTTTGGGGGTCAATAACTCACTAATTTAATATCTTTATTTGATGTTCAAATGAATTTCAAAACAAAAAACATGAATCATCATCATCACTTACAAGTCAATTTCATGTATAATGACTAAGACATTCACCGAAATCTTAAGGGCTTAGTATTGACCTAGGCTAAATAAAGTTTCATTTAAATAAGGATTAGAAAAGTAAGTATCATTGAAAATTTAAAAATCTTCCAAACATTACAAGCCCAAGCAAAAAGATTTGGCCAAGTCTCTTAATAACACTAATTGTCCCTTTAAGGGTCTTCACCCACATAATTCTCAAATTAAATCACAAGTGATACTTACCCTATTCTTAGGGATAATTGAGACATCAATGCCCACTGAGCATTACGGGTATTTACAGGATGAATTATTAAGCAACATAACAAGTTTAAAAGAGCTCGGGATTTTCCACCAGATAGTGAAAGAGTAGCACGAACCTGCTTCTTTCTCTAGATCGTTTGGATACCTCGAAGGTCTACAACACTTAATATGTTCTATTTAACAAATATCATCCTTAATCAAATTAATAAGGAACCACCAAGATATGACTTAGGGTTAGGTAGGTTGACAAAACTTTACTTTCCTGCTTCATATAAAATGCCTTAACATGCCTTTTAAGTTTCAAGTGGTGGAACGAGAAGACTCGTCAGGTACGCTTTTACAGTTTTCAGCATTGTCTTTCTTGTAATTTCATATAATACTTTTATGCTTACACAAACTTGCATGCTAAACAATGATGTTACCCTGCATGAAAACTAAAACTACTAGGATAGCCACAAAACCAAAACCAAAACCAAATCTAAAATCAACCAAAATAAAAATCTACCTCCACAACATTCTAAATATAAAACAACTCAAAATTTAATCACAAACATCACACAAAATTATAACTTCAACTAAATGAAGACGTCTCTATCGGATGATCGGGAATTCCTTAGAGGAGGTAACCTACGGTTGCTAACAAAGCTTCCCACGGTCTAAATGAAATTATGGAACTCATTAAGTTGAGTTTATTAAGTTCTTTTGGAATAAGAGAATCCAATATAAAATAGTGGTTCCAAAATGAGGGAACTGTAGGATCCTAACCAGTGTCGCTCTAATCAACTTGAACATGCCCCCATAAAATTTAAAGAACTTCAACCATAGAGCCACCTGATTTGACATCATAACTTGACACACTAGAAAACCTAAAGTCGTCACAGCAAGGAGCTTGAAGCTAGCACGACCATCTTCAACAGCAAAACCTATCTTCCCCAGCAAAACCAATCTCCTTCCTTAGATAAAAACAACAAATTCATATGATTTCAAGGTTGCTTATTTATGCAACAAAAATCCTCACCTTATCCTTAGGCCTTGTATAACCTTGCTATACAATATAAGCCCTAACTTGTCTTAGGATTCTAAGGTTGTCGTTTGTTACGATGTAAATCCTCACATCTTTCAGGCTATTTGTGTGATCATTTCAGACGGAAGTGAGCCCTAACGAATAAAATTGGCAGGATGAAACACCTAAATATTTCTCCTCAAAATTTAAGTCAAACATTAGGATAGCTTGGGAAGTCACTAAGATTATCCTCTGGATCTATGACATCGCCTAGTTCTTCCTCATTTGGACTCTACAAAATGTTCCAAATTTGAGACAATCCCCTTTCACACCTCTTCGTCCGATCTCATTGAAAAGTCATACTCTTTGAAACTCTTTAAAAATAGTATTTTCTGATTTTTATCGAGAGTCTTCTTAGATGACTTTGGTCATTTAAGATTTAATTAACTATAGGAGCTTGCCCTTATAGGAAGCATATCCAAACCTAGCTTAATACAAACCCTATTTAATCCTTTATATTAAATAGGGGAAATTGTCGGCAAATATAAAGGTTTCGTAGACCAAACAAATGTCATATATTCCTTAGTTTATTTGATAGAGTCCCATTCCTCAAGTCTTGTGTTTATCCTTTGCAGTAGATACATNATATATATATATATATATATATATATATATATATATATAAAAATTAGAACGTCCTTCCAAAGCGGGCAACGAGATTTTAATTCCGGTGACCGACAGCTTCTTACGTGCAACTCTTTCAACCAAAATAGTGTCGATAGTCTTTCATGTACTAGTCTAGGCTAGACCTTAGCCTAAGGCTAGTGGGTATAAGTGACCATCTACATGAGTCTCCCAAAAGATCAAGGGATCTAAGTCAAGTAATTTAGGTTTAGGGTTGTGAGAGGATGTGAGTGAAAGTAAGTGTAAGTGAGTGAATTTTCTCCAGAACAACACCTAGGGTCAACGTTAAGGTCAAGCAGTCCTACGGGGATGCCCCTTGAGCTCCCTCATGTTGACCCTGCCTACTAAGAGCTAGAGGTTAGGACCAACATGTGGAACTTCAAGTTGAGCAAAGAAGTGATTAGAGTTTTTAATGGTGAGAATTCCTTTTCTAGTTATTTAGGAATAGTCAACAGGAAAGTCATATAACTAGAACCTAGACTACTGAAGAGGAAACTAGACCTCAATTAAAATTGAGGTCAACAATTAAATTCATAATAGCAGAATGGTTTGTATGCATAATACATTTAGTTCAAATTACTTATGATCTAATATTAACAAAAGCATATACTACATCTAATAACTCTTTCTTAGTTTTGGTATAATGAATTTGAGCTTCATTAAGAGTTCTACTAACATAGTAAATAACTTTGAAAATCTTATCATGTTTTTTTCCCAAAAGAGCTTCAATAGCGTACTCACCTACATCACATATTAATTCAAATGGGTTTTTCCAATCTGGTGAAATAATAGTTGGTGTCGTTATCAATCTTTATTTTAATAATTCAAAAGCATTTAGGAACTCTTTATCAAAATTAAAAATCACATCTTTTTCAAGTAAATGACATACAGGATTAGCAATTTTTTAAAAATATTTAATATATCCTTCATAGAATCCAACATGTCCCAAAAAAACCTAATTTCCTTCACACTTCTTGGGTAAGGTAAATTAGCGATCATTTGAGTTTTTGCAGCGTCTAATTCCATACTATTTTATGAATTTTGATGTCTCAAAATATTCCTCCTACTACCATAAATTGGCATTTTTCCAATTAAGTACTAAATTTGTTTCTTCATAATGATTAAGAACTTTTGTTAAATGTTCTAAACAAGAGTCAAATGAAGTTACAAACATTAAAAAATCTTCCATGAAAACTTCAATCCCTTTTTCAATTAAATCAAAATAAATAGTCATCATACGTCCTTGAAATGTAGCAGATGCATTACATAAACCAGAGGGCATTCTTCTAAAAGCAAATGTATCATAAGGGCTAGTAAAATTTATTTTCTCTCGAACCTCAGGAGCTATATGTATTTGGTGATAACCAGTATATCCATCTAGAAAAAAACAGTATTTATGTCCGGCTAGTATATCCAATATTTGATCTAGAAAGGGTAAAGGTAATTGATCTTTCCTTCTGGCGAAATTTAATTTTCTATAATCAATGCATATTCACCATCCTGTCACTTTTCTTGTTGGTATTAAATTTTTATGTTCATTCAAATTCACAGTCACTTCTCCTTTTTTAGGAACGCATGGAATTAGACTAACCCAAAGCATGATTCAATCTGCTTTGAGAATCAACCTTTACAGTTCTCTTTCATGTGAATTCTGTGCATGCAAATTGAATGACTAATTCCTTTTATATCAACAATTGTTCATCAAAAAGCTGTCTTGTAATTCTATAAAGTTTACGTCAAACTCTCTTCTTCTTCTGTAGTTAATTTTGAGGAAATTATAACAGGTAATGTTGATGATTCACCTAAAAAAGCTTACTTCAAATGTTCAGGATGTAACTTCAACTCAAGCTCAAGAGGTTTTTCAATTGATGGATAAAAGGATGTATTTTTTTCTGTCATGTCCAAAACATCAAAGCATTCTTAAATATAATTTGAATATTTCATATATAAATTTTTATATTAATCTAATTCCTCTTCTTTCTCATGTTCCAACACTTTTATTTTAGTTTTCTCTTCATAAGTTGTTTTGAAATGACATTCACTTAAAAATCTTATCACATACATTCTATAGCATTCGTCATCTTTACCTATTGAAGGGTATTTCATTGATTTAGAAATAATAAATGTAATTGTTTAATCATTGACACACATAGTTAATTCTCCTTTCTGCACATCTAACATTTTTTTTCCTGTAGCCAAGAAAGATCTCCCCAAAATGATAAGTATCTCCTCATGTTCCTTTGTATATATCACAATGAAATCAAAAGGAAAGATAAATTGATCCACTTTCACCAGGACATCTTCTATAACTCTTTTAGGATAGGTTATTGAACGATCTGCTAACTGCAGAGTTACAGTAGTAGAGGATATTTCTCCTACTCCCAATCTTTTAAATAATTACAATGGCATAAGGTTGATGCTTGAACCTAAATCACATAATGCTTTCCCATAAAATATGTCTTCTACTGCACATAAAACTGTGAAGCTACTAGGATCTTTAAGTTTTTCAGAAGGTTTTCTGAATTATAGAACTACACTCCTTGCTAAGTGCAACAATCTCATTATCTTCAAAATTCCTTTTCTTATTAAGAATATTCTTCATAAACTTCACATAGCTTGACATTTGTTCTAAGGATTCAGCAAATGGAATATTAATTGAAAACTTCTTAAAAATTTCCAGAAAGTTTGAAAATTGTTTATCCAACTTTTATTGTCGAAGCCTCTAAGGAAATGGACGTGTGATCTTGTTACTGTTTAAATGCAACAGTATGACAATGTCTACAATTATATTTTTCACTTATATTCCTTACTTTGTAACAATACCAAAAACATGATCCGAAAAAAAATAAGAATTTAACATTTAAGTTAATTTATATTAAGATATTACACAAGTATATGTATCATTATCAAGTAATATACAACTTTCTGATTAAGCCCCGAATATCGAACCCACAAGGAGATTCATATTATGCACTATTGAACAACAAACATTCTATTTCAAAAAGACAATTGCTTATACTATAGATATTTTTATAGTAACTAAAATTCAAATCTTTTTGATATTTTTGATATTTTTACAAAACAATAAAATCTTCTAAAGATAGCTTAAGTTTATGTAAAAGAAAAGTACTTAATATGAAAATATCTTTCTCCTTATCATGAGTCAGTAATAAGTATATGATTTATGTTGTGGAAGTATGCAAATTGTATTGTGCAAAATAGAAGCAATAGTATTTTTTACCCGTACTAGAGATGACATAAAGAACAATGACTAATTTAAAGTTTGAATAGTTCTGAGGATCGGCTACACAAGAAGATACTAGCTCTAACTCTAGAGTTCCCTCGATTCCCTTCACGTGGGGGCTAAACTCTCATATCAGAACCTAAATCAATAAACTATGTTGGGGGCTTTAACCCGCCACTTTAAAGTCCTCTAAATCTATACCATTCAAAGAATATTTTCCTATTTATTTGTGCTAAATCATATGAATTACATTCTCATTCATACAACCTCATGTGATTATTTCCAATTGTTGACTGAGATAGTACCAGCCCGGTTCTTACATGTTCTCACAACAATTTTTAAAATCTAGATAGGTCAGATCTAGAAGTAAATGAAGTGCATTAAATTAAATCCTCACAACTTCTTCCAACATTAAAGATCAATACTCTCCACAACTTCCATACAACACTTTAATTACTTATTATTTTAAGGAGAAAGTTAAAGAAAATTACTCAAAAACCATGGAGAAAACAAAACCACACTTTAGTTTAAAAGTAGAAATAATTGTCAAACCAACAAGAAGTCTCTATTAAAAACAAAGCAGTTCTAAAAACAAAGATAATAACTTATCTCAAATCCTCCACCAGACTTTTGAAGTTCCTTTGAATCTCTTCTCTTAACTCTCACAATAAAACTAAAAATAAAAATGATAAAGTAATTTGTGGTGCCTGAAAATCTCTCCAAACGTTCATCCCCAAACTTCCTCAAGAACTTCTCAAGACTCTCCCTTTTCAAGCACACTTCTAAAAGTCTCAACTTCCCTCTTTTATAAATCTCCAAGAGGTGCATTGGTAACTCTTCAAAATGTGTCCAAATTCGATGTATTCTCCAAGCGATGCCTCCTTTCACAAGTCTTTTAATCATATTTTTATTTCTGGTGGTCATAACCACCCTCTTTAGCAAATAGGTGTCTCAAATGTCCCTTTAAAATTTGGCAAAATTAATTAAACCGTCCAACAACTGCCTCTGGTGTTTAAGTGTGGAACCTCTAGCGCTTAGGCATGGCCTTTTCCGTTTCACCGACGCTTAAACGTTGGATCTTGCGCTTAGGCGCCAAAACACTTTTGCACCATTTTCACATTTTTGCTCCAAATTTGATCCTTTTTCACTCCTTTTAGCATTTTTTATCTTTTTACTTGTACATGAAAGAAAAACACACAAAAACTTTCATTTAAAGTGCAATATCTCAAAAAAAAAAGTATAAAAATATGTCTAAAAATAGTATACATTTTAGGTGTATCAAAATTCCCCAAACATGAAATATTAGATGCCTTCAAGCGACACTTCAAACTTTAAAAACTTATTATGATATGTAGATGAGTTTCTTTAGGAGTTAATAAAATTTAGATTTAGAAATATAACACTTCAACTTAGATAAAAAATATTTAGTAAATGAGACCAACTTAATGTTTAGAAAATTTTAATGTTAATAAATATGAAAATATGATTTCCTATCTAATTTAGAAAAAAACTATAGATTTTTCAAATTTAGAATTTAGTCCTTTTATTATCTCCACTTAAATTTTTTTATTAAGAATAATTTTACTTACGATATTATATTCCTAAGCTTAAGAGTTCCTCAAGTTTTATTCTTTAAAAAGATCAATTGTGGAACCAATTTTTCATCAAGCACTAATCCTCAAGCTTATCCTCCCTTACTTTTTTTTCTTTTTTTTTTCTTTTTCTTTTTCTTTTTTTTTTTGCTTTTTTTTTTCTTTTTTCTTTTTTTTTAGGCAAGGATTACTATATCTAGATAGGTCATTAATGGTTTTGAATTCCACTTCTCCTTTCCTAAAGCAAAGTCGTGATATAAATCTTTTACTTATAAATATAATAATAGTTTTGAAATTCTTTTTTAAAAAAAGAAATTTAAGTATTAAAAATAAAAGTAAAAAAATTTAAATTTTTCAAAAAATACTATTTTTCTTACTAAATATAGTTACACTATATTTAGCAATTTCTACACCAAAAACTTTTAATTGAAAGTTTTTCTTCATTACTTTGAATTTTAACTAAATTTTCTTACTCATTTTAAAATCAAATTTTACTTCCCTAATATAACTTCATATACATGATCATTTTTCTTTTCAAATCAAATTTACTTGTAGCACATTTGAGAACAAATAAAAATTTATGTTTGGAAAATATTTTTATTTTCTCCCTAAGCTTAAATTTTTAACAAGATTAAACCGTTTACGAGCAGATAAATATAACCTGGAATTAAAATAGAAATAACATGCTAACATGAATTTTTGTACCCTATTTATACAAGTATAAAATTAAAAGCTTGAGTAAAATTAATTTTTGATCAATTTTCTATCATTTTAATTGTAATTTAACATTTAGAGATTCATTAGACTTCTAAGTAGTGGGTACAGACATAAAAACTAATGAACACATTAACTTTGATTTCACAATCTCAACATAAAATTAAACACACTAACAAGATAAAAGAAAAATACAGGATAAAAGTTTTCTAAAATAAAAGTTTAAAACTATAGTTAGAAAGATTTATAACTTTTCACAAGACATAGAAATAAGTTCAATCCTAACTAACTAAAACACAATAATCAACACACAACAACAATTACTACCCTAGAATTTAAAATAAAATACTAATAAAACACAAACATATCAATAACAATTAAACAAAATAAAAGTATCACACATCACAAAGTCCAAACAAGTACATAAACTCAAATGTATCAAATCCTAACCACGTAGTCCATCACATATTACAAACATAAAAACAACTTAGCCCTCTTCTTCATCATCAGAATCACCGCTATTCCAGAAATCTGCAGGCTTATAATCAAGTTATATGGGAAATGAAGAAAAGTTCACTCCTTGGTTACGTGTAAAGAGGCTCTCAAAAGGTAAGTGAAATTTCTCCTCATAATCACTTTTCCTTATATTATACCCATCAATGTGTTCTACAAAGCTTTCTAAATTTTGTACCTTACTGGGGTTTAACTAATATTGTCAATCGTCCTCTAGAATAATTGATTTTGAGTTTCAGTAGGCTCACCTCTAGAAGTAGAAGCTCTCGAGGTAGATGGTCTAAATGTAGAAGCAACAGAGGTGGATGCAGCAGATGTTGACATTCCATAACTCCATGAAAATCCGCCTATCCAACCAAAAATAGAATGCTCCAAATACGACCTCACATTTACACTTTTAATTAGCTTTAGAGGTAATAATTCTTTCTCCCAACTATTATATCTCACTCAAGCCTGCTCACACAAAGAAAAGATCAAGGAAGCAAATCCCAGACCGATAATAGTAGCGATAGTGGCAGAACTGATAATAGTTTGACAGATCAAAGCTCTAATATTGATGAGCCTGCTTCTTCTTGAATACAATAATTCAACATTGCTCTCTCCCTCGTAACTTCACTGAGATGATTCGTCTGTAACAGACGAGCTAAAAAAAAGTAGTGCCACGCCTTCGATGGTGCACTTAACTTGGAAGTGAAAAAGTTGGCTCTCCTCTCTTTTGTTATTTTCTAGAGTCCTCTTCCAACAGTCAATCATGAAATAATCTCATCCAGTTTCGTCTTAGTAAGACTATAGTTCGCCTAAAAACACAAAGTACCAGGTGGTAAATGGTAGAACATATATGATTACATGGTGTCATTCTACAAATTTCACAAAACTACACAATAACTTCAAAAAATCAAGTCTAATCTACTAAATTTAACTCCTATAAGCATAAATTATACTTTCTATGCAATTTCCATATATTTTTCCTCATTTTACACTATGAATAGTGATTTATGGGTTTTTCCAAATGTACTCAAAATACATGTTGAAAATCCAAAATTTTTTTACATAGAAGTGAAGCTCTTACCTTAAGAAATCCAAATCTAGCAAATTTGGCTCAAATCAACCAAGAAATCTCCTAGAAAAGGTTTGCCCAAGACTTCAAAATTGTGAACTTGAGAGGAAGAAGGTGACAACGAGAGTAAAAATGGCAATTTTTGGGGGTTATTTTTCATCTTTAACCATTCGCGAACCGATTTTTGTGAAACGATGCTTAAGGGTGGATAAGTGGTGCTTAGGCGCCTGCCTCTCCAGGTACATTGCGCTTAAGCACAAGAATTTGGTGCTTTGGCACCAGTGCATGATTTTTGATATTTTGATCTTAGGTAAATAGCCTAAGTATACAACCCCTAAATGACATGATAACACTTAAATGTCTGTTTTTCTCTCCCTTAACTCTCTTTCTCAAAATTCCTCAATATAACTAATTTGATTAGAGACTAACATAACACAAATTTTTTTACAAAAAAAAAAACACTTAAATTTATTTAAGAACTAGTGCAAGTACATGTAACAAATGATTCTCACTCCAAATAGTCTCGGATGAGAAAATTTTCCTAAATACCAACACTTAACAAACTAACACGATTAAACACACAGAAAACATAAACACTAAAAACAAGATTTAACTCTTACACATAAAACAACAACTCCTAACAAAAAAAACTTTTGCACCAAACTTAATTCTATTCTTCATTTGTTGGGACAAATTTCGGTCTTTCATTGATCTCTCCTTGGGCATTTAGAATATAGAGTTGATAAAACGGACTGTGGTGATGAGCTCTGATACAATCTTCTTTAATCGATTTATGATTAAAATACATCACCTTATCTGCTTCCTTTATATAACAACTATGACTAAATTGCATTTTTAATTGTCATCCAATATGCTCTAGATGTGCATTAACTTCATTTACCTTTGTTTTAAGTAAACTCAACCTAACCTCAATTTTGTTGATCTTTTCTGCTATTCCTTCAATACTAACAGCTAAGAAACCTTTATACCTCTCTTGTGCACTCTAAATAATGAGTTTCTTCCTCATGGCCTTCTCCTTTTTCTTCAAATCCATCTCCCATGAAGACATTTTCTCTAAATCTCTCTTTTTCTCATACTTTAGGGCATAAGATATTTTTGGGGTGAGGTTCTATCACAAAACCTTTTTATTTATATTCCTAAATCCTTACAATAACTCCTAGGCACGTCCTAAAATTGCCATGGCAGGTTTATGTTTACCAATTGGCGGTTAAAGTTTCTAGAAATTCAATTTTTGCACATGTTTTTAACATCTGTGCTTAAGCACTAGTGCTCAATTTTGCACTAGTCAACTTAACGTCCAAATAATCATTCTAGCATGTCTAGATCACTAAATAAAGTCTTGAAATCAATACTAACACATATTAAATTAAAAAATACTAACCCAAATTTTCTTAATCACACACAAACAACATTCAAAGCAAAACACACTGATAACCATGAGTTGCCTCCCACAAAGCGCTTTGTTTAACGTTGTCAGCCTGACGTAACAAGTGTTTTTTTCTGTTGAACCAACATTATTTGATTGTTAAATTTACATTGATCCCTTACAGAATAAAGTTTTAGTCTATGACCATTCACTTTAAATACTTTCTTAGTTTTACGATCTTTGATATTCACAGCTCTAAAAGGATAAACTTTCATCACAACAAATGGGCCCATCCACCTAGACTTAAGTTTTCCTGGAAATAATCTTAACCTTGCATTTTATAGCAAAACTTGTTGCCCTGACTAGAAATTTTTAGTAAGAGTCCTTCAATCATTCCACATTTTCAACTTTTATTTGTAAAATTGCACTCTCATAAGATTCATCCCTTATCTCTTCAAGCTCATTTAATTGCAATAATCTTTTCTCACCAGTATCTTTCTAATTTTAATTGAACTCTTTAATCACCCAATATGCTTTATGCTTAAGTTCAACTAGTAAGTGACAAGCTTTCCCAAGTACTAGCCTATATGGGGACATTCCTATATAAGTTCATATGCAGTTCTATAAGCCCACAAAGCATAGTTAAGTTTTGCTGACCAATCCATTTTTGTTGGATTTAAATAT
Organism: Phalaenopsis hybrid cultivar; assembly: GCA_002079205.1. NCBI lineage: Eukaryota > Viridiplantae > Streptophyta > Magnoliopsida > Asparagales > Orchidaceae > Phalaenopsis > Phalaenopsis hybrid cultivar. The sequence continues at coordinate 34,137 of JXCR01118663.1, read as the reverse complement.
TTTTCAATAATTCTTTTAATTTCCCGATTGGATAATTCAGCCAAACCACTTATCTCACGATGATAAGCAGTAACATATCTATGGTTTATATGATATTTCTTTAATAATTTCTCCATTATGACATTTTTGAAATGACTTCCCCCATTAGTTATGATCACTCTCGACATCCCAAATCTACAAAATATGTTCATTTTCAAAAAATTTATAGCACTTTGAGCATCACATCGAGGTAAAGTAACAGTTTCTATCCATTTGGATACATAGTCCTCTGCTAACAGCATATATAAATTTCTTGAAGATGGTATAAATAGTCCCATGAAATCTAATCCCCAAACATCAAATATTTCAACTTCTAACATATAATTGAGGGATATCTCATTTCTTCTAGAATATTGCCTACTCATTGACATATATCACAAGTTATAATATAAGAATTAACATCTCTAAAGATAGTAGGCCAATAGAATCCAGATTTTAAGATTTTGTATGTTGTTTTATCAACACCAAAACATCCCCCAAAATCCGAATTATGACATTTTGGATAATTTCTTAAGTCTTTTCTAAAGGTACACATCTTTGAATAATCAGATACTTTTCTTGTTTATATAAAAATGGGGCATCCCAAAAATAAGTAATAGCTTCAAAAATAAATATCTTCTTCTGTTGGTATGTCATCCCATAGGGTACCATATCACTAACAAGAAAGTTCAGAATGTCGGCATACCACGGAAAACACCACTCATTAATACTGAACAATTATTCATCTAGAAATTATTCATTAATTTTTTTTTTTCAAAATAGAGTGGTTTTCTTAACTCAAGTCTGGAAAAATGATCAGCAATTTGATTTTCAATTTCCTTTCGATCTACTATTATAAAATCAAACTCTTGCAAAAGAAGAATCCATCTTATAAGCCTTGGTTTAACATTCTTCTTTTTCATTAAATACTTAATAGCAGAATGATGTGTACGTACTATGCAAAGATTTCCAATTAAATATGATCTAAATTTGCTAAAGGCATATACTATTGCTAATAACATTTTTTTAGCTGTTGTAAAAGTAATTTGTTTCATTAAGAGTTTTACTAGCAAAGTAAATTACCTTGAAAATTTTATCATATCTTTATCCTAAAACAGCTCAAATAACATAATCACTAGCATCACATATCAGTTCAAAAGGTTTTCCCCAATCTGGTGAAACTATAATTGGTGCAATGATTAACTTTTCTTTTAATAAATCAAAAGCTTTTAGGCATGTCAGTGTTATTTCGGGTTGGTTTGTGGGGTTGCCCGCAAGAAGCTGTCGGTCATCATAATCGAAATCCCGTCGCTCGCTTCGGAAGGACGTTGAAGTATGAAATCAAATTGACCCCATATTTTTCATAGTTTAAAATGAAAGAGCAATGTACCTCAAATCCTGTATCTATCCCAAAGGATAAACACAAGACTTGAGGATGAGGCTCAATCAAATAAACTAAGGAAAGTATGACGTCCGTTTGGACTGCGAAACCTTTGTATTTGCCAACAAGTTCCCCAATTTAATATAAAGAATTAAATATGGTTTATATTAAGCTAGGTTCGGACATGCTTCCTATAAGGACAAGCCCCTATAGTTAATTACATCTTAAATGACTAAAGTCACTTAAGAAGACTTGATAAAAATCAAGAAAAATTATCTTTAAGGAATTTCAAAGGGTAGGACTCTTCAACAAAATTGGACGTAGAGGTGTGAAACGGGATTGGTTCAAATTTGGAACATTTTATTTTATGAATCCAAAGGAAGTGGAACTAGGGGATGTAATTGATCCAGAGGAGAACCTCGGTGACTTCCCAAGCTGTCCAAATGTTTGGCTTCATTTTTGAGGAGAAATATTTGGGGGTTTCATCCTACCAAATTCATTAGTTAGGGCTTACATTCATGTGAAATGATCACACAAATAGCCTAGAAGATGTAGGTTACCTCCTCCGAGGAATTTCCCATCATCCGATAGAGACATCTTAATTTAGTTAAAGTTGTGATTTTTGTGTGATGTTTGTGATTAAATTTTGAGTTATTTTATATTTTGAATGTTGTGGCGGTGTATTTTATCTTGGTTGATTTTAGTTTTGGTTTTGGTTATGTGGGTATCTTGATAGTTTTAGCTTTCATGCAGGGTGACATCGTTATTTAGCATGCAAATTTGTAGGTATAAAAGTACAGTATGAAAGTAGNCCCAACTTAATGAGTTCCATAATTTCATTTAAACCGTGGGAAGCCTTGTTAGCAACCATAGGTTACCTCCTCTGAGGGATTCACGATCATCCAATAGAGATATCTTAATTTACTTGAAGTTGTGGTTTTGTGTGATGTTCGTGATTAAATTTTGAGTTATTTTATATTTTGAATGTTGTGGCGGTGTATTTTATCTTGGTTGATTTTAAATTTTGGGTTTTGGTTATGGTTATGTGGCTATCCTGATGGTTTGAGTTTTCATGCAGGGTGACATCTTTGTTTAGCATGCAAATTTGCAGGTATAAAAGTACAGTATGAATGTACGAGAAGGACAACGCTGAAAAACTATAAAAGTGTACCTGGCGAGTCTTCTCGTTCCACCACCTGAAAGTTAAAATGCATGTTAAGGGAATTTATGAAGAGTAAGAAAGGAAGTTTTGGTGGTTTTCCTAACANTTGTGTGGTGTTTGTGATTAAATTTTGAGTTGTTTTATATTTTGAATGTTGTGTCGGTGAATTTTATCTTGGCTGATTTTAGCTTTGGTTTTGGTTTTGCTTTTGTGTTTATCCTAACATTTTTAGTTTTCATGCTGGGTGGCATCGTTGTTTAGCATGAAATTTTGTGTTAACATCAAAAATATAGTATGAAAGTACAAGAAAGATGGCGTTGTAAACTGTAAAAGCGTACCTAACGAGTCTTCTCGTTCCAACACCTGAAACTCAAAATGCATGTCAGGGCAATTTATATGAAGCAGAAAAGTAAAGTTTTGGCTACCTACCTAATCTTAGGTCATATTTTGGTGGGTTCCTATTAGTTTGATTAAGAATGATTTTTTTAAGCAAAACATATTAAGTTTAGTAGACCTTTAAGGCATCCAACAGGTCTGGAGAAAGAAGCAGGTCCATGCTTCCCTCTCACCGCCTGGTGAAAAGCCTCAATCTCATTTTAAATTATTTTGTTGCTTAATAAATCCATCCTAAAAGTACTTTTAATGCTTAGTGAACATTGATGTTTCAATTATCCATATCAATAGGGTAATTATCGTTTGTGATTTAATTGGTAAAGTATGTGGGTCATTACCCTTGAAGAGGCAAGTTAGTGCTATCAAAGACATTTAGCCAACTTTTTTAATTTGGGCTTGTAGTGTTCAATGGTGTAAAATTTAGCTATGTTCACTTTTCTATTCCTCATTTAATCAAATTTGATTTAACTTAGATCGCCACCAAGCCCTTTAGACCTAAGTGGATATTTTAATTATTTTGAAAAGGCTGAATTTTAATTGATGATGATTCATTCTTTTGAAGATCATTTGATCATCAAATAGGGGTATTAAATTAGTGAGTTATCAACTTCCAAAGTCATACCCCTAATTTTAATGTTATTTAATTTAATGGACTTCCAAACATTAATAATTTTAAAAAATTACAATTTTATCTTTTATTTAACAAAGGTGAGATTGGTTTCTACCAATTAATTCCCTTATGTTTCAGTCATCCAAATATGTTAGTTAAAATCAAAGGCTACCCTTTTCCCTCTTTGATATAAGCATAAATGTTAAGTAAGGTTAAACTTCTAAAATTACACTTTTGCCCCTAAGGCCATATCACTTCATAATTTGTAAAATTTAATCCAAATGACTTTGAGATTTTTATCCTACCTCACTTATGGATTAATCAAGACATCAGAAGCAAAAATGTGATTTTTCAAAATTTAATTTAATTTACATAATTATTTTTATGCAAAAATAGGATTTCTCAAAGAAAATTCGATAACTTGACCAAGACAAAGCCTAATCCCTTGAAATGTTTACTAGAGGTAGACTTAAATTAGATAACCATTTGGAAAAAATTTCATGATCTATTGCATTTTATGTTAATTATTAGAATTATTTTAATTTCTAAAGCATTTATTAATTATAAAATATTTTAAGTGTTGAAAATTAAGTTTTATATTTTTAGAAAATCTTCCAGAGGTTAGATAACCAATAAAAGCAAATTTTATATTTTTTATTTTTATTTTTTTGATTTATTACAATTATTTTGGTGAAAATCCATTTTTAGCCTTTAAAAATTATTTTAAGCTTTAAAATTCAATATCTTCACTTAGAAAATTGAGAAGATTATTACAATTATTCCAAAGTGCTTAGGAAACAATTTAAAACATTTCCATGAATTTTGTTATTTTTGTGATTTTTATCTTTTTTAATTATTTAAATTATTTCAAAATAGGCTAAAAATGAAGTTTTTATTTTAATCACTATTTTATTTTTTGAAAATTCCTTCAATCATAGAGAACTCTAAAAACTCATTTTTATATTTTTTAAAGTTATAGTTTCATTAATAAAAATTATTTTATTGACAAAAATGTCATTTAACTTGAAAAATTAATTTGAGTTATTGAATGAGCTCCAAATATTTTGAAGTTTTTATGGCGTGTTCTCTGAAGTTTGAATTTTAGTGGAGATTAAATTTTTTTTTGTGTTTTAGGGTTGGTGGAAATTAGGTGCATTCTTAATGAATTAACCCATAAAATATTGTCCAAAGGGTTCTCTAGTCATAGAAAACCTTCCAAATTTTCTTGGAATTTTCTAAGAAACATAATAATTATTATGACTAATTTATCCAAAAAATAGACATAAATTTGAAAATTATGGATCTCTATCTAGAGATCACCTCTAACTTTGGAGAAATCAAGGAATGTTCCCTAAGATAGAGGCAACAACATGCTAAAATTTTCAGTCATGGTGAAATGCCTATAGGCATGGAGAATCAAAAGACTCAAAATAGTATTTAATTAATTAAAAATAAAATATGCGTCAAATGAACTTGAAACCTTTTCCACATTGTTCTCCTCTATTCACTGAGCACTAAGGTATTTTTATTTTATTTTTATGATTTTTCTACACCAAGATATAAATTTCTAAAGTTAGGGAGAGTTTTTTGAATTATTTAAATCCCTATTTATCTAAATAAATGTGCGGTGCCACCTCATCCTAGGCAACTCCGAAATAGCACGCGGCGCGCTCCTATTTGATGTCGCCATCTACGTCAGCAGTGATTAGTCCGATGGTTTGCATAAGGGAGCATTGTCTGGCTTGATCTTATCCGTTGATGACATAAAGGCGCAATCAAACGTCTCTCTGTCATTGTCCCCAATGGTCTAGCCTGAGAACCGTCAATCTTCAAAGCTTGATATCTCCCTCATTTATCAACCAAATTGAATGAATTTTATTTTAAATGCTCTTCTACACTATAGAAACATATTTATATGGTTAAGATGTTATTAAATTAAGCCTAATCAAATGGAGAATCAAAATAGGCTCAGGCAGAGAGCGAGTTTAATACCTTTTCTCTGAGAAAGGAAACTTCAATTAGAGGTGCTCGACATGTTTTTTGAGGTCCAAGGAGGCTAGGGATTGAGCCCCTTGCTGTGGTGAAAGGTCTAGGTATGAATTCTACCAAGCTCGATTTCAGGTGCGGTCTAGAGCTATGTTAGGGTCTCTGTGGAATGGGGATTCGATGGGGCTTCTTCTTCTTTCACTATGGTGAAGGTGTGGGTAAGTTTAATTTGAGTTTGGTGGACTGTAGAGGTGTATTGAGCTCTGTACTAGTTTTAGGTAGAAGTTTGAGCTAAAAATTGAGCTTCTGCAGTGGGAACCAGTAGGAGAAAGTGGTTGGCTTGAGCTGAGGAGGTCTGAAAGTGTATTTGTGACCAATTTGGAGGGCTCTCTTTAAGAAAATTTTAACTCTCCTTCCATGACCATAGAGGGGAGTTTTTTATAAAAAATTGTTTAAGGGTAGTTGTCATAGCCAATTAAGGGGTGCAATATGATCCTTAGGTGGAGGGCAGAGTGGCTCTAACATTTGATTTGGATGAGGTGGCCTCTGTTTGAATTGGGTTTGATTTGGAGGAGGTGGCTCACAGTTTTGGTGTTTTCCAGCCACTAGGCCGACTGGCCAAGCCACGGGAAGTGCCTAGGTGGTCAGGTTAGCCATGGGAATATGTCAAAGCAATTAAATGAGTTGAGTTTAGTTTTAGCAAAGTATCTTAGGCTTAAGCAAATATTGAATCAAAATCCCCTGATTTAGGGCACCCATGGTCCATTTCTTAGCTTAGGTAGTTTTATGAGTTTTAGCTTGATCACTAGGGTCCAACTAATGGCTGTGGAGTCATTAATTTGGTGACTTTGGCGTGGTTAGGCTAAATTTAGTGCATGTGTCCAATGTGGGTTCAAATGAACAAAACTTGGGTTTGGGCTAGGTTAGCCATGTCATTTGACCCAATTGATTGATTCATTTGATTTATATGATTTAAATTAACATTTTTTGTGAAATATTGAAAGGATTTTGAGTTCAATTGGGGGGGTCAATTTGGAGGATTTTAGAGAGTTGGTCATTAAGGGCATGATGGACTAGACTTGGGTCTAGATTGGGCTAGACTTGGGCTAAGTTCAAATTGATTATTTAAAATTGTCAATAGGAACATCATAAAGATTTCTCAACATAAATTGGATGCCAATTTTGGGGTTAAGGCAATTAATTTGGTGAAATTTGGAGGCATAGCCAATTTGGGGCAAGATTTGGGGCTTTTGGACCTAAGTCAAAATTAAATGAAATTGAGGCTTTACAAGGCCAATTGAAGGTCAATTTTGATGTTTAGGAATGTTATGAATATTTTTAAACATGAATTGTGGCATATTGAGTGAGTTATAAGATTAATTGGGTGAGATTAGGTCATGTGGCCGAAATTGGGGCTATTGAGTTGGATCAAAATTAGGCTCAAAGAATGGGACAATTGAGCTTGGATTTGGTTTATATTTGTCATATGAAGGGTTAATTTGGGTTTATTATTGAAATTTGGGTAAATTTTGACCAATTTAATGTACATTTGAAGTGGGTTGGGGGAAATTGGGCCTTTAAAGGCAATTTGGGGGTTTTGGTCAAAGGTGGTCAATTTGACCAAATTGGGTTATGTGGTTGTTGAGAAAAATGAAATTAGGAATATTTGAAGTATTTTGAGAATTTTTTGGATTTTTTGGAATTTTTGGAATTTTGGGCTAAGGAGGGGCATTCTGGTAATTTGGCATTTTTTTGTGATTTTGGGTAATTTTGGTGTTTTCAAAAGGTTTGAAATGATTTTCGAATAAATTTGGGTATTTTTGGTAAATTTGTGAATTTTGGCAAAATTTAGGGTCCCAAGGGTATTTGGGTGATTTGGGGGTTTAAGGACAAAAGGCTAAGTTGGGCATTTTGGTAGGGTTGGGGTGCCAACCACCATAAATAAGTCATTGACCAATGGAAAACCCATTTGGGTCCTTTATGTACTGGTCTTAGCCAAACCCTAGCCTAAGGCTAGTGGGTTTAGAGGACCATCTACATGAGTATCCCAAAAGATTAAGGGATCAATGCCAAGAAATTTTAGGTTTGTATTTGTGAGTGATTGTGAGTGAGGTGATTGATGGTGAGTGCCTTAGCTCTAGACCAACACTCAGGGTCAACCCTAAGGTCCAACAGTCCTATGAGAACTCTCCTCGAGATCCCTCATAATGACCCCACCAACTGAGTGCTAGAGGTTAGGACCAATATGTAGAGCTTCAAGTTGAGTAATGAGTTTAGAATTTCTAATTGTGAGGGTTCCTTCTCTAGTTTTCTAGGAATAATCAACAGGAAGTCCTATGGCTAAACCTTAGGCTACTAAAGAGGAAAACTAAACCTCAACCAAAACTGAGGTCAACAAGGCACCAGTGCTGGATTTTCAAAAATTTCAAACTACAGTAAAATGCACTATTTGCCTAAGTAAACCACCCTTAAATGGTCTCATAGCACTTAAATGACTATTTTCAACATCCTGTAACTCTCTTTTATCTCAAAATTTTCTTTAATAACTATTTCAATTTGAGGCTAGAATAACACAAAATTTCACACAAAAAAACTTATATTAATTCACAAACGAGTACACATATATTTAAACACTTAGTTCTCATGTCAAATAATCTTGGATGAGAAAATTTTCCTAAATACAAACACTTAACATTTTTCAAAATTAAACACCTAAGTAACACAAACACTAAAAGCAAGTCTCAAACACTAAAACACTTAAAGACAACGTCTTTCAACGCACAAAAACATAACTTTAAACATAGAACTTAATTCCATTCTTCATTAGAAGAAACAAATTTAGGTCTTTCATTAGTTTCTCCTGGGCAACTGAAATATAAAGTTGATAAAATGGACGGTGGTGATGTGATTTGATGCAATCTTCTTCAATCCACTTTTTCTTAAGAAACATCTCTTTATCTACTTCCTCTATATAACTAGTATGACTAAATTGCATTTTCAATTGTCATATAATATGCTCAAGATGTGCATGAATCTCCAATACCTTAGTCTCCAGTACAGACATGGTATTTTCAATTTTGTTGATCTTCTCTGATATCCCTTTAATACTAACAGCTAAGAAACTGTTATACATCTCTTGTGCACCTTGACTAATGAATTTATTCCTCATGGTCTCCTCCTTCTTCTTCAAATCCATCTCCTATGAAGACATCATCTTAAAATCTATCTCTCTTAGACTTTAGGGCTAGAAATGATCTGGGGTGAAATTCTTTCACTAAACCCTTTTATTTATAGGCATAAATCCTTCCAATAACTCCTAGACACATTTAGAAACTTCCTTGGTATGTTTTTGCAAACTTCTAGGTAGTTTCCCCTTCTAGAATACTAATTTTACACATGTTTTTAAACTGCAAAGCTTAAGCACTGGATTGGGCGTTTAAGCGTCAGTGCACATTTTGCACTAGTTAACTTAACAACCAAATTATCATTTTAACATGTCTAGATCACTAAATAAAGTCTTAAAATCAATATTAACACATAATAGTTTGAAAAATACTACCCGTAAATTTTTTTAATCACACTTAAAATAACAATCAAAATAAAAACACATTGATAACTATGGGTTGTCTCCCATAAAGAGCTTGGTTTTACATCATCAGTCTGATGTAACCAGTGCTTACTCTGGTTGACCCAACATTCATCATTAAAATTATGTTGATCCCCAATAAAATAAGGTTTCAGTCTAAGTCCATTAACTTTAAATATTTTCTTAGACTTAGGATCTTTAATTTCCACAGCTCCATAAGAATAAATCACAATAAATGTACTCATTCACTTAGACTTAAGTTTGCCTGGAAATAATCTTAACCTTGAATTATATAGCTAAACTTGTTGCCCTGGCTAAAAATTTTTAGTAAGGATCCTTCGATCATGCAACATTTTTGTCTTTTCTTTATAAATTTTGGCACTTTCATAAGATTCATTCCTTGTCTCTTAAAGCTCATTTAATTGTAACAATCTTTTCTCATCAGCATCTTTCAAATTATAATTGAACTCTTTAATCGTCCAATATGCCTTATGCTCAAGCTCAACTGGTAAGTGACAAGTTTTTCCAAATAAGAGACATTCCTATAGGAGTTCTGTATGCAGTCCTATAAGCCCACAAAGCATAGTCAAGTTTGACTGACTAATCTTTTTTTGTTCGATTCAAAAATTTTTCCATAATTCTTTTAACTTCCCGATTGGATAATTCAGCCAAACCCCTTGTCTGAGGATGATAAGCAGTAGTAATCCTATGATTTATATGATATTTTTTTAATAATTTCTCCATTATGGCATTTCTGAAATGACTTCCCCCATCAGTAATGATAACTCTTGGCATCCAAAATCTATAAAATATATTCATTTTCAAAACTTTTGCAATACTTTGAGCATCGCATCAAGGTAAAGCAACAACTTCAATCCATTTGGATACATAGTTCACTGCTAAATAAATATATTAATTTCCTAAAAATGGTATAAATGGTCCCATGAAGCCTAATTCCCAAACATCAAATATTTCAACTTCTAGCATGTAATTGAAGGGCATCTCATTTCTTTTAGAAGGATATTGCAACTCGTTGACATCTATCACAAGTTTTAATATAAGCATTAACATCTCTAAAGATAGTAGGCCAACAAAATCCAGATTGTAAAATTTTGTATGCTCTTTTATCAACACCAAAATGTCCCCTAAAATCAGAATTAGGACATTTTTTGATAATCTCATAAGTTTCTTCTAATGGTACACATCTTTTAATAACCAGATCCTTTCCTTGTTTACATAAAAATGGGTCATCCTAAAAATAAGTCTTTTCTTCAGAAATAAATTTTCTCTTCTATTGGTATGTCATTCCATATGGTATATTATCACTAACAATAAAGTTCACAATGTCGACATACCACATAACATGCCACTCATTAATAGAAAACAATTTTTCACTGGAAAATGTTCATTAATTTCATTTTCAAAATAAACTTGTTTTTCAAATTCAAGCCTAAACAAATGATCAGCAATTTGATTTTCAGTCCCTTTCTGATCTACTATTATAAAATCAAATTCTTCTATCTTATAAGTCTAGGTTTAACATCCTTCTTTTTCATTAAATACTTAATAGCAGAATGATCTCTATGCACTACACAATGAGTTCAAATTAAATATGATCTAAATTTATCAAAAGCATATACTATTGCTAATAACTCTTTTTTCAGTTGTTGTATAATTAATTTGAGTTTCATTAAGAGTTTTACTAGCATAGTAAATAACTTTGATAATTTTATCATATCTTTGTCCTAAAACTTCTCCAATAGCATAATCACTAGTATCACACATTAATTGAAAAGGTTTTTCCCAGTTTGACAAAACTATAATTGGTGCCAAGATTAGTTTTTTTTTAATAATTTAAAAGCTTTTAGGCATTCCTCATCAAAATTAAAAATTGCATCTTTCTCTAGTAAATGGCATAAATGTTTAGTAATCTTTGAAAAGTCTTTAATATATCATTTGTAGAATCCAGAATTTCCTAAAAAAACTCCTAATTTATCTTACATTTGTTGGATAAGGTAAATTAGCGATCACTTGAATTTTAGCAGGATATACTTTCATACCATTTTCTGATATTTGATGTCCTAATACAATTTCTCCTGTTACCATACATTGATATTTTTTCCAGTTAAGGACTAAATTTGTTTCTTCACAGAGCTCAAGAACTTTGGATAAATGTTCTAAACATGAGTCAAATGAAGTTCCAAACACCGAAAAGTCGTCCATGAATACTTCAATCCTTTTTTCAATTAAATCAAAAAAAATGTCATCATACATCTTTAAAATGTAGCAGGGGCATTACATAAACCAAAGGGCATTCTTCTAAAAGCAAAAGTACCATAAGGACTGGTAAATGTTATTTTCTCTTGATTCTTAGGAGATATTTGAATTTAGAGATAACCAGTATATCCATCCAGAAAATAAAAATATTTATGCCTGGTGATAACCAGTATATCCATCCAAAAAACATAAGTATTTATGCCCAGCTAGTCTATCCAACTATAACCGGTATATCCATCCAAAAAACAAAAGTATTTATGCCCAGCTAGTCTATCCAGCATTTACTAGAAAGGGTAATGGAAAATGATCTTTCCTAGTGGCAAGATTTAATTTTCTATAATCAATGTATATTCACCACCCTATAACTTATCTAGTAGGTATTAACTCATTATGTTCATTTACAGTTATAGTTACTCCTCCTTTCTCTGAAACGCAATGAATTGGACTAACCCATGCACTATATGAAATAGGGTAAATAATTTCAGCATCTAACCACTTTAAAATTTCTTTCTTTACAGCTTCTTTCATAACAGGATTCAATCTCCTTTGTGGATTAGCCCTAGGTTTGCAGTTCTCTTACATATGAATTCTATGCATACAAATTGAAGCACTCATTCCTTTAATATCAATAATTGTCCATCCAAAGGCTTTCTTAAAATTTTTTAGAATTTTCATCAACCTTTCTTCTTATTCAATTGTTAATTTTGAGGAAATTATAACTGGTAAAGTAGAGAAATCTCCTAAAAAGGCATATTTTAAATGATCGGGAAGTAACTTTAACTTTAGTTCTAACGGTTTTTGAATAGATGGACAAAATGATTAATCTTTGTCTATCATGTCCAAAATTTCAAAACTTTCTCGAACATAGTTTAAATTTTCCTTAAAAAGATCTTCATATTTATTCAATTCCTCTTCTTGCTCGTGTTCCAAATCTTTTACTTCAGATTTTTCTTCATAAGTAGTTCTAAAATGGCATTCACTTAGATATCTTATAACATCAATCTTATAGCATTCATTATCTTTACCTTTTGCAGAGTATTTCATTGATTTTAAAATGGTAAAAGTAACAGTTTGATCATTGACGTACATTAATAATTCCCATTTCTGTACATCTATCATTGCTCTTCTTATGGCAAGGAAAGGTCTCCCCAAAATGATAGGCATCTCTTTATAATCATTGCTCTTCTTGTGGCTAGGAAATGTCTCCCCAAAATGATAGGTATCTCTTTATCTTTGTCCTTCTGTGGCTAGGAAAGGTCTCCCTAAAATGATAAGTATCTCTTTATCTTCCTCCATATGCTTAGCACAATGAAATCAACAGGAAAGATAAATTGATCCACTTTCACTAGGACATCTTCTATAACTCATTTTGGGTATGTTATCGAACAATTTGCTAACTGCAGAGTTATAGTAGTAGGGGATATTTCTCTTAATCCCAATCTTTTAAATATTGATAATTGCATAAGGTTAATGCTTGCACCTAAATCACATAAAGCATTCCCATAAAATTTGTCTCCTATTGCACATGGAATTGTAAAGCTACCAGGATCTTTAAGCTTTCAGGAAGCTTTTTCTGAATAATCGCACTACACTCCTCACTAAGTGCAATAGTGCCATTATCTTCAAACTTTCTTTTACTGTTGAGAATATCCTTCATAAACTTTACGTAGCTCGGCATTTGTTCTTAGGTTTTAGCAAATTGAATATTAATTGTAAGTTTCTTAAATATTTCCATAAATTTTAAAAATTGCTTATCCAACTTCTGCTCATAAAGTCTCTGAGGAAATGGAGGTGGTGATTTTTCCAAATCAATTTTTAGTGGAGAAATAGGTCTCTCAGAATCTTTTGGAGTGTCCTCTCTTGATTCTTCAATTTCTTCTCTCTCTAATTCAATTTCTTTTTGAACCTGACCTTCCAATTTTCTTCCGCTTCTAAGTTGAACGACTTTTACTTGTTCTTTATTTTGGTCTTTTGGATTTGATTCAGTATTACTAGGAAGTGTTCTGTGGGATTTATTACTTAATGAATTTGTTATTTGCCCAAGTTGATTCTCAATAGTTCTAATTGTAGCTCCTTTACTTTGTAATTATTTTCTTATTTGTAACACTACTTCTTCTATAGACAACTTCTTCTCCTTAAACTGTGTATTACTGTTGAAACCTTGAGTATAAGTAGATAAATAATTATTATTCCCTTGTTTGTTCTAGTTTTCTGATGAGTTTCCTTGGTTGTTCCCCCATTGCTGATTGTTACCACCCGAATTGTTATTCCAGTTAAAGCTGGGATGGTTCTTCTTACCTGGGTTCTAATAATTTTAATATGGGTTATTGTGCTTATTATTTATGACATTCAAAGTTTCTAATGATGTTTGAGAATCTACCATTTGGCCTAATGAATTCTCTTCAATCATGGAAATTGGTTGAGAAAAATTCATTCCATATTGGTCTAACTTCCTCAAAATTGCAGCAACTTGATTTGCTAACATGGTAAATGCTTCAAGTTCATGAATATTGGCTACTTTCTTAGGATTTACCCTCTTAGAAGGCCATTAAAAATTATTGGTATTCATTTCTTCAATTAAAGCATAAGCGTCATGAAATGGTTTTGACATCAATGAACCACCAACAGTGGCATCGATAATTGATCTATAAGATTGAACTAATCCATTATAAAAAATTTGAATTATTAACCAATCTGGTACAGTATGGTATGGACACTTTCTTAAGAGTTCTTTAAATCTTTCCCATACTTCATAAATAGATTCTCCTTCAAACTAATTAAAAGATGTAATATCATTTCTAAGTTTTGCAGTTTTTTATGGTGGAAAATCTTTAGCAAGGAATTTTTGTGCTAAATCACCCTAAGTTCTAATAGATCTAGGTGCTAACAAATTCAACCACATTTTAGCTTTATCCCTCAGTGAGAAAGTAAATAACCTAAGTCTTATGACATCATCTGATACATCTTCATATTTAAATGTAGTGCACAATTCTAGAAAAATGGCAAGATATAAATTTGGATCTTCAGTTTGTGATCCCCAAAATTGATTATTTGATACCATTTCAATAATAACAGGTTTAAGCTCAAGTGAATTAGCCACTACAGTAGGTTTTTTAATACTACAATGAAGTTCATCTACAGTCGGGTTGATAATCTTTTAAAGGTCTAAACTCTTGATGAATTTAAGCATTTTGATTATTTTGGTCATTCTGTAATTTTTTTGGATTTTTCAAAATTTATAATTTTTTTGGTTTTTCTGATTTTTCTAACAGTTCTTTCTAATTTAGAATCATAGGGCACTAGTCCTTCTGAACCTAAATTACGCATACACTAACATATAATAAAATAAATTTTAACAAAATAAAATAAGATAAGATAACTTAAATTTTAATTAAGACTTTTAAGAAATAGAAAATTCATTTTAAAATTAATTTCTCCCCGGCAACGACGCCAACAACTTGTTTCCTGGATACTGCTAATATGCAAAGTACAACTATAATTCAGATTATATTTCACTTATATTTCCTTACTTTACAACAAAACCAAATATTTGATCATTAAGAAAAATAATAATTTAACTTTTAATTTATATATATTGAGATACTATGCAAGTATACATATTGTTATCAAATGATATAGGACATTTTGATTAAGACCTGAATATCGAACCCATAGGGAGAATACACAATATGCATTATTGAACAACAAACTTTCTATTTTTAACAAAAAGATAATTATCAAAACTAAAGATGATTTTTTAGTAATGAAAATTTAAATATTTTTTATATTTTTAATATTTTGATAGAATAATAACAATTTAAAAAGAAAACTAGAGTTTTGTAGAAGAAAAGCACTAAATATGAAAATATCTTATTTCTTGTTATGAATCAGTAATATGTACAGGAATTCTATTGTGAAAGTATGCAAATTGTGTTGTGCCAACAAGGAGCAATAATATTCTTTACCCTTACTAGAGATGCTATAAAGAACATTGGCTAATTTAATGTTTGAATAGTTCTGAAGACCGGTGAGGCAGGGAAGATACTAGCTCTCACTCTAGAGTTCCCTCGATTCCCTCTTCCTGGGGGCAAACATTCTCATATCAGAACCTAAAATAATAAACCAAGTTGGGGTCTTTAACCTATCACTTTAAAGTCCTCTAACTATAGACTCTTCAATGATTATTTTTCTATTTATTTGCTCTCAAACATATGAACTATATTCTCATTCATACAACCTCATATGATTCTTTTCAATTGTTGACAGAGACAATGCCAGCCCAGTTCTTACATGTTCTCATAAAAATTTTAACATCTGGATTGGCCAAATCAAGAAGTAAATGAAGTGCATGGATTTAAATCATCACATCTTCTTCAACATTGAAGATCAATACTTTCCACAACTTCCATCCAAAACTTAATCACTTATCATTTTAAGAAGAAATATAAAGAAAAATACTCAGAATCCATGGAGAAAATAAAACCACACTTTAGTTTAAAATAATAAATCATTGTCAAACCAACAACAAGTCTCAATTAAAACCAAAAGTAGTCGCAAAACAGAAAGATAAAAACTTATCTCAAGTCCTCTACCAAACTCATGAAGTTCCTTTGATTCTCTTCTCTTTACAATCACACAAAATACAATAACAAAAAGGATAAAATAAAAGTAAAAGTAGTGCCTGAAATTCTCTCCGAACTAATCCCCAAATGAGAACTTTCAAAACTTTCCAATACTTTCATGACTCATACTTTTTCAGACTTTTTCAGGACTCTATTCTAAGTCCTCTCTTCCTTATTTTATAATCTTCCAAAAGGTGCCTTGATTTCTTTTTAAAATATATCTTGATTTGATGTATTTCCCCAAGGGATGCATCCTTTCGGGATAATTTTCTTCCATGGAGGTTATAACCACCTATTAAGCCAATGCGTGCCTCAAAAACCTCTTTAAAATTCATAGAAACCAAATTTACTCGTCCAACAACTGCCATTGGCACTTAAGCACGGGACCTCTGGCACTTAGGTGCGGCCTTCTTTATTTAACCGGCGCTTAAGCGTCAGATCTGGTGCTTAGGCGCCAAAACTCTTTTGCACATTTTTCACATTTTTGCTCCAACTTTGATCCTTTTTAACTCTTTTAAGCATTTTTCACCTTTTTACCTGTATCTGCAAGAAAAACACAAAAATACCTTCCATTAAAGCACAATATCTCAAACATAGGTATAAAAATGTGTCTCAAAACACTATATATTTTAGGTGTATCAGTGTGTCAGACTACTATTCCTCCGTTGGCATTCTTCACTCATTTATTCCTTGAGCAAGTATATTTAACTCCTTTTTTATTCTAAAATCTTCTATTTAAACACCCTTAAACAGGGAGGTTCCAGAATCTTTAGATGTTTAGTGTTGGTTGGACCCCTAATAGGTGTACTAGATTAGGAGTGATATGTCGAGCTGAGTTCAACATGACGCTAATCCCTCTCTAAACCTAGGACTGGGTCTTACGCTTTATTCTTCGTTGGTTTTAGATTATTTTTAACAAATTGAATTAAAATTATTATCATAATAACTTCCCATAAATTAATTATAATTAAAATAAAGATTTTCATATCAACACAATACTAAAACATAAATACATTAAAATTTGATTCCCAATAGTAAGATAATTAGTCAACTTTTTTACTTGTGATGTCTGAAGATAAAGCATGGGATTTTATTGACATTTGGAGCTTTTCAACTAACAAGAAGATTGTTTTCATTGAATCTAACTTTCCTATTCAACAAGCCTACCAACCAAAAATCCCTTCACATAGCATCAACGATTCAATTTGGGTCCAGTTTCAACTAGTTCGAGGTGCTACTTGGAAAGGCACCCTATGTGATAGTGAAGACAATCGCTTCCAACTTATAGGAGCCATCCTCTGAATTCAACTTGCATTGTGCCCAAGGCTTCCCTTCCCTTAAAAAGGTGAAGGTGAATCTCACCCCTGTTTCAACTACTGCTCTCGTTATCGCTAAAGCTATTCCAATGGCCTTCAGGACTATTATAGCTTCGCTTGCTAAATTTACTCTCTGCCTCAGGTGCTTTATCAATGAAAGGATAAGTGATTTTGTATGAGAGTGACCCGATGGATGTCTTTGCCCCACCCTACTCTATCTTTGAGATTGAGTCCTATTTTAATTTCGTGCCATTGACACAATCTCAGAGGAAGAAACAAAAGAGAAGATGAGAGTTATAGTTAGCAATGCCACTGCCACCGCCGCCAGTGTCATCAACTCAAATCAAAGGCTGGTTAAGTCATGATTGGGATAAATATTATAATCTGCCATTACACATGGAGAGCCCTCAAAGTAAAGGGAGACCGATAGATCAGTTATGGCGGTATCCGACTCGCACACTAGGGGACATCCTTCCCTTCACCTCATTGATGACATCATTGACACACCCTATCTCTTCTCATCAGTACCAAAGGGAAAGAGGTGGAAACATAGAGTTTTTTGTTAGATACTACCGTAAATTATGGAGAACCATTGCTCTAGAAAGGATCCTGAGTCCCAAGCACCAGTTACCTTGCTAGAATTTGTTGCAAGTATAGATGTTTGTTAGAGATCGTATGTTGATCTCAAGACAATTAGAGGGGATTCAATTGAAGATACTTTAGAGAAACTCAATCTTTATATTTTATAATTATCAAAGGAATAACAAAAGGATGATGAAGATGAAGATTTCAAATTGTTTGATTACATGGACGAGGAATATGCAGAGATTCTCGTAGTGGAGACCCGGGTCTCTTTATCATCATGCATTGTTCTTCAACCCTCAAGGTGAATGACTCTGCTTAATTTAAAAAAGCCATCTAACTACGAGATGATCATATCACTTAGATGGAGAAGAAGCTGGAGGAGATGATGGTAATTATGGCCACCATTTAAAGTCAACCCTAGTCTTTGAAGATTGCTTCCTCGGAAGTAAATCAACCTAAAGTTGTCCACATTACAGATGAGAAGAAAGAGTTTACCACTGTGATTATGGATGAATAGCCTAAGAAGTTTATAACATAGAACGTAGTGCCAGAGAAGGCTATAAACTTGATGGTCAAGAAAGCCCTGACCTAGTCAAAAGTAGGCACATTCATTTCAAAGTAGGCCTTACTCAAAGGACTTTGATAGCGTACCTGATCCCAAAATATTTGTGCCACCAGACCTTTGATGAGATGGAGAAACCCTTGACAGTAAGTGACACATTTCCACTTGAGTTTTTACAATGCAGGAGGTAACAAGGCACTTCTATTCAAATAGTTGGTAGCAGCCTTTCAGTGTTCCCCTTTGACTGGTACGCAGATTTACCAAATGGATCGATAAAAAGTTTTGCAGAATTGGGGAAACTTTTTGTCAAAAGGTTTGTCGAAGCTCAGCACCATACCATTTTTTAAGATCTTGTGGTTGAGTGACAGAAACTAAATGACATGCGATTAAGATTTTACTCAAGAGCATTAATGGTCCAGTAGCTTTCTTGTTAAAGGGATCCACCATCAAAACTTTTGAAAAGCTACTTAGCAAAGCCACAAGCCTGCAAGAGGAGGCTAAGCAACTTAGATTCTTAGAGAAAGTAGACAAACTGAAGCTAGGAAAGGCTTTTGAGAAGAAATCAGGAATGATGGCAGTAGTTTACAAGGGTAAGCAGCAGATGAAGATCCGGACAGAGCTGTCACACGAGACTTATCAACACTAGCATTCTAGCCAATCAAGGCCTTACCGTGTTGAGCAATGTCTGGTTCTAACTTTGAAGCAAAAGTTGAACAGAGTTTACTCTTTCAAAAAGAAAGCAGTGGCAAAGATGTTTTGAAACCTGATCAAGAAGTCAGAATTCACATTGCCCGAACCAAAAAGGACTGAGGAAATCGACAAGAAGGATCGCCTTACGTACTGTCTGTACAAGAGATTATTAGGACACACCATACAAGATTGCATCATTTTCAAGGTTTGGCTCGAAAGGAACTTCAATAATGGAACTATAAACATTCCTAAAGAATAATTGAGAGAAGCTTAAAGAGGTTCTGTCAATGTGATTCAACTGAGTCAGTCATCTTGATTGCTCTTTACATGATAAAGGATAGATGGAGCATATTTTAGACCAACTCCTCCAGAAATATATTGGAACAGATTCAAGCATCTTCAACACAAGCTTCTGCTTGCAGCTTAAAACCTACCAAGCTAGTTCTGTTAATCGAGAAGATAGAGATTGGTAGCGAGAGGAGTAGACTAGGGGATGCATCATCTAGTTTGGTTGTTTTGAATTTGGGAGAGAAATCTCTCAAAACGTTGACTTTGTATGATTATATTTAAGTTTCTCCGGGAACTTTTTAATGCAAAGAGAGTTGATTTTATCTACATTTTTACTGTCTTTAGTGATTACATAACTAACAACCAATCTGAACTAAATTTCAATTCCCATGATGATCCTCCAATCATATTAAACTCTGATGAACCCATCGATATGGCTAATGAAGATGTTCACGATGCAGACTATGATAGCTTAGATAGTGAAGCACCTGCCCTTAAATTTAAAGGAACGTCGATTGTGATCGATTTGAAACTATCATACTCAGAGTTAGTGTCAGGAGAGCCAAGCGTTTGTACGATTGATGAAAAGCCGCATGACCTTACTTTAGTCCTAAATTATAACGAACAAAGAATGATACAATGAAAGTCTAATAACAAAATTAAAATTTAAAACTTATAATTGAAATGTTAATCAATGAAAATCAAATTTTAAAAGACATCCTGATAAATAATAATAATAAATGATAACAAAAACAACAAAAAAATGATAAAATTGATAAATTGATTCATCTCAACTTCAGAGTTCCAGACTTTGCATTCTCGTAGCTTGAACTCCACCATCTACAAGGATTTTTCATAATCCCCATGGAGTTTTACACTTTTTATAAGCACAACTTCAAAATTTCCCACACTCTTCTCATAAATGTTTTACACTTATAGTGCACTCAAGGTCGGTACCCAAATTCCGATTCTTCACTTGAGGTCAGCACCTAAATTCTGATTCCCATGAAATTTTTTGGTCAGTGCATGGA
The DNA here is from genome assembly GCA_002079205.1 of Phalaenopsis hybrid cultivar. Taxonomy (NCBI): domain Eukaryota; kingdom Viridiplantae; phylum Streptophyta; class Magnoliopsida; order Asparagales; family Orchidaceae; genus Phalaenopsis; species Phalaenopsis hybrid cultivar. Next base: position 13,630 of record JXCR01118663.1, on the reverse strand, counting down.
TTCTGATTTTGTCCACATATTTTTCACATTCTATCTAAGAAATTTTTGTGGTCAGTACCTAAATTACGAATCCTATCTTTCAAGGTAGGTGTGAGGCCCTCTTAAATGGAACAAGGCATCCTATTCTCAATTCTTGAGTTTGATGTGGTGCCCCCTTAAATGTAAAAAGGAATTTGATTCTCAATCCAAGGCTGGTACCTAAATTCTAGTTCTCATCACGGGGTCAGTTCCTAAATTCTGATTCCCATCTTTCGAGGGAGGTGTGAGGCGGGTTTGATTCAAGTGATGGAAGAAATAACAGAGATTAAATTTAGGAGTGGTAAAGTCTTGCCTCCAATAATGGTTCCAAAATAAAAAGAGAAACATATAGTCCTTTAAGAAGAGCCAACCCCACGGACAGAAGAAAGATCAGTACGAGAAGATCCACAAAGAATGAGTGACAAAGTGGAATATAACGTACTAGCCCATCTTAGGAAGTTGCTAGCCAAAGTAAGCATATGTGATGCTTTGATCCTGTGAAAGAAGATGAGTGAAGCTCTGGTCAGGGCCTTATTTGACCCAGAAATTTTCTTAGCTCAACAGGCTAGTAGCTCCATAGATGAGGTTTGTTCGTTGAAGGAACAGTTCAATGTCACTTTCACAGATGATGATTTATTGCTTAGCACAGCTGACCATAACTGATCGCTCTACATTTCAGTTAATATCGACAGATTTACACTTTTTAGGGTGTTGGTTGATCCAGAGGCGGCTATTAATCTAATGAATCTATGGACGTTAGCCTACTTGGACATCAACGCTCACAAGTTCTCAACTGACAAAATGATGTTAAGAGAATATAACCAAAAAAGGTGACACAGATCTCAGATCGATAACACTATCAATGAGAATTGGCGATCTAGTAACAACTGTAAAGTTCTACATCATTGACTCAAACAAATTATTTAATGCCTTACTTGGTCGTCCCTGGATCCATGAATACAAGTTCATCCCATCGTCTTTACACTGTGTATAAAGTATTTCAAGGATGACAAGAGCATTGCATTAAAAGAGATATGTAGGCATTCTCAATTCATGAAATTGGAATTCACAAAGATGCAGGGTACTACACTCCCCCAAAGAAAACTATTTTCTCTTGAGATAATATACCATACAAGATTAAAGATATAAAAGAATTACAAAAATGAGACCAACCAGCTCTGATTCAATGGTCTTCTGCCACTTCTTATCATCAAGACAACTGAAACACTTTTAGCCCTCACATCTGAGAGCAAGGACAGGGGCACGAGTGAGGAACAATTAATAGGGCTATTAAACGGAGGGATTCAATCGTCAACATTGACCTGGAGGACAACTATGATAAGGAAATGAGAGAGAAGAATGTAACAACGGTGCATCAGAAGAAGCCTCTGTTAATGATATCTTTGGAGGAAGAAAAAGAAGATGAATACAGATCGATGTACGAAAGAATCAACCACTATGTACAAGACATGACCTTAACCCCGATTCATTCTCGTAAAAGCTAGGGTTTGGAGGCAAAGAAGGTACAAAGTGCAAGCATGAAACCAATAAAATAATGTTGTGGTCCTTCTTCTTCCAATTCTAAAATGAATGTAAAATTATAAAAGTAAACTTCAAATGAATTAAGCATAAAAAAATTTTAAACTTTTTTGAGAAACAAAATGATGAGAATAGTAGAAAGACCCCCAAAATAACATACTCCACAACAGAAAATCCTGAATATAAAATTTTTATCAGACTTATAAAAATGGTTGCGCTTATACTTATTCTCGAACTCATAAAAAATAGTGACACATATTAAATCCCACGACATCACATATCACATAAATCTATGTAATCAAAACTGAGATTGATTGAGTTAAAAATTAAATCAAGTTAAACTCATCATAGGTCACCAAAAAGAAAAAGTTCCTAAAAATTAATCTCTGTAAGGAACTTTAAAACATCCAAAAAACAGAACAAGCGTGTAGAGGACCACAAAAAACACTCATTCAATTAGAAATATAACTTTGCAATTCCGGTGGGCAAATAAGCTTTATGCCTAATTTTCATGTTTTTTAATAGAATGACAAACATTAATTTAGATATTAAAATGACAAAATATGTGGTTGTAACCTTGAATATTGCTAAAAGAAATTTTAACTAATATATAACCATCTATGTTACTCATAACCAACAAAAGGAACTATTAGTAACTATGTAGTTCAGAGATTCAAACTTAAGTAAGACATCAAAAAGGTTACAATATTGATAGAAGAAAATTGTTCCATGATGTAATATTTTAGCAAAGATGAAAAAAATGGAACTAAAAATAACTTGGTCTTATTATGCAAATTACAAATCACACATTGTGGATTAACCTGTAGCACATGATAGAAAAAATATATCTCTAATTTTAAAGTCTTAAAAAATAAGTATCCAAATAGTCAAGGAAAATTTGAATTAACATCCTTTGAGCAAAAAGATTTCCTCAATTTAACTTTAGGATGCTCCTTATTTGCAAAAAAATAAACTAATACGTGGGAATAAAAAATTTTACCCTTCCATTAGCAGTCCAATTGAGTTTCCTAATCTAATATCAATGAAACTATAGAACATAATGATAGGGAGTATGCCATGTAATAGAAAAACAATATTTGTCATCAAAAATGATTTTAAAATTATTGCTTTGAGAAAGCAAAAGAACTAGAAGAAAATACAAGAACCAAAGTTTCATATGGAGTTGTGTCATCAAACCAATGAACCCAAAAAAAGGAGACATGCGGCTATAACTAATTTTTAAGTATCAACATCATTGGTTATAAACATCATTTACGTAATTTTATTCCAAAGAAGGAGGTAATTTATGATACATTTTGTACCAACGGTGACCATTAATTTTGAGCACTAGAAAGAAAGATATGAGTTGGAATTGTAGAATGTCCAAACCTTTTTTGATTTACATATGAGGTTGAAGGTGATGTAGGAGACCCAGGACTTCACAATCCATCTACTTAGTAGTAGTGTTTCAAGCAATAATACGAAATATATTACTTGTCCTTTTATTGTTGTGCAAGTTGTTACTCTTGAAAGCCATCTTCTTTCTTAACCTTAAAAACTAGTGGTGGCAAGATTCCACTAGTATATATAGTTCCAGAGAGTGGATTTGACCAATTGGAATCTACTAGAAATTCTGATTAGTCAATTTTTCCACCCAACCAACTATTTATGCATTTTTTAAAGATTTTTAGAACAATCATAAGCTTTAAGTTGGAGGTATTTATAGTGATATTTGGACAATCCAAGGAAAGAGGCTTGTGATTAAAACCAAAATATCATAGATCTACCATTTAGAAAAAACATCCCCAAATTTTAGAGAAGTACATGTCTGATTTGTTGTAGCAAGTATTAAGATTGACAACCATTTTGAAATGTATGTGTTAGAACTTTGATTAGTGCCTTGGAAAGCCAATTAGTAATTATAATATATGATATGACATAAAATAGTTATTCTTTGTAACACCATATAAGGAAGAATTATTATAGTACAAGGCCTTAAAAATAAATCGATGCAGTGAAAAAACTAGAGTTATAGAAGACAGCCTTTTCAAAGCCTAGATGATGAAAAATTGCCTCTAAACCACCTTTAAGATGGATGCTCCTTTATTCTAGAAATCCAACTCCACTTGCCTTTAGAAGAACGCTTAGTGATGTTATAAAGTTGTGCAAAGTAAATTATTGTTGTTATAAATTGAACTATCATATTTTTTATTTTTCTATCATAAATATGTCTAAATATTGTCACCTTTTAGTGTGTGCTCCCAAATGAATAATTTCTCACAATAATAACCTCCGGTGCTGCAAGGGCAAAACCCAGATTATGTCTACGATGAGCAATTAATTATCCCTCATAAAATTTATAATTTTTATTTATAACTAGTAAAATTTAATCTTTTTCTTATATGTAGTTCCACATGCGAGCAGCTTTTACATACATAGCACAAAATTTCTATTTGTTTACCTATCTCACACCTAAACTTTCAATATTACACACAACACTCAAATTTTTCATAACACATAAGAAAATAACTCAAATATCATTTTTTAAAAGTGAAATACATATTTTAAAATCATAACTTCACAGCAACCAACGTGTTATGTATGTAAATATGAATTTAGATTTGAGATACGTAAACACAAGAATTCCATGCATGCTAAGTATGTAAATTTCCCCCATGGCCAAAGTAACACCAAAATAAAGTAATTAGTATCTTCGGCTAAAGCCACACGCATCTTCTTACAAACCTGTAGTTCTGATTGGTACAAGGTGATGGTATGCCAGCCAAAAGTTCTTAAGAAAGTAATAAACAATTTCTTAAAATAGTTAACGATGTTAATGATATTGCCTTTGTTTTTTTTTCCACGCTATAAAACGGCACTGTCCAAGAAAGATTTCTTGCCAATCTTAAAACTAGCACTATTAAAAAATGAACTTATATTTTCTTATTAAATCCAGCAGCATCCAATCATGTGTGCTATAACATATTGGCGGAACGTATCTTAGCCCTCCGCCACAAGTTTAGCTTTATTTTTTAAAATTATATAAGAAGAAAATTACAAATATTGGGTTGGGACCCGGATGTCTGCTGTCATGGCTGACGGCCCACCGCATTGTCCAACGTGATTTCTGTCTATTCCGACTCTTTGGTGACCGTCCGATCTCGCCATATCGGACTAGCCTACGTGCTCGCCTCAGGGAGGGTTAAAACTTGAGGCTTTAAAGCAGTTTGACGATTTTGGCTTAATTTTAATGCAACTTGTTCGGTGATGCAAGTATTTTCTAAATATAACATTAAATTAAAAACTGGTCATGGTCTTTGCTATTCTATCTTAAGCCAGGTTGATTTGTTTTTTATTCACAAATCGATTGCTTCTCTCATGCAAGTTCATTTTGTCTGATGTATATTATAATAGGCTTAATTGAGTTTTGTATTCATTTGGACGAAAATGAGTTCTTATTATAAAGATCATCTTATACATGCGCATGTTTAGTTTAAAGATTTAAATCATATAAGACTAGAAGGAATATGAAATTGTATTTTTGATGCTTGTCTTAGAATAGATAGAAGTTCACTTCAGTTGTGAATTTTTAACATTTGCATTATTACTTTGAGGAATATTAAAATGGCATAAGATTGAATTGCGACTGTTTTTTTGCTATAGGTAAAATAATGAAAAAATAATAATCTGAATGATACAAAAGAAATTATTTGGAGACTAGGTAAATAGTTGATCATTGGGAACCAAATATGTGTGCCAGTGGAGAGGCCTTAGCAAATCATTAAGAAATTCAAAATAAAGTTAGGGAAATAATGTGAAAAGGGATAAAAAGAGAGAAGTATTTATTGTGAACCCTTTAAGGACGCCATGTCTTGTAGATTTCGTGAAGTCATATAATTTGTGAGAGATATTCTGAGATGAGAAGAAGAGGTGAAACTAGAGATCACGAGTCCCCCCTTCCGTCTTCTATTTAAATTCCCCGTAGGATATCCTTACCAGTGTAGGGATACAAAAAGAGTAAGAAATAAAGAAATATCACATTATTGGTTGTACTGTACAGGGTCTATTCCAGATTTTTTTGTTTAAGGGATATTAGCACTGATGTCGGGTGATTCATAAATGGGCATAGACTGTGATGGATTAGAGTCTTCTTCCTTCTTTAATTCACTTAATCTTGAAGGACCAATAAAGAAACTTGATAACGAAGCTTGGCAAATGTATGAGAGCTCGACGAAGGAGTTCAATGAGTATACGCCAGCTTAAATGAGGAGCTCGATAAGTGAGAGAGCATGTTGAATGAATTCGCTAGTTCTTCATTTGTTGTAGTTATTGTAGCCTGACCAAAGAAACAAATGTTCAGATTTTCATACTTACTTTATACTATTTTTTATGATATTGCACTTTAAAGAACAATATTTATGATGTTTTGTTGCAGGAATGATGAAATAGGGTCATTGGAGCAAAAAGATGCGAAAAAGAGCGAATTTGGAGCAAAAAGGACCAAAATGTGAAGAATTGAACTAGGGCGCCGACGGCGCCATCGACCCCGCCGACGGCGAGATTTTCCCGAGACTCCAGAATTAATTCATGAAGAAGGTCCACCGACGGCGCCCTCGAGGCCGCCGACTGCTAGCTCGGCGGTTATGACCAACTAGGCTTTGGATGAGGAAAAATTTTGAAGGGATGCTTAGGCAACTCTTGAGAAAGCTCAACCGCAACTTTAAAAGAAGATTTTGGCCAAAAATTGATAAGACTGTGTAGGTTTTGGAGGAGGAGAGACTCAAAATTGAAATGTGAAACAAGTGTAGAGAGTCTAATTTGTGAGGAATTCTTCGAGAGATTGTAAGAGTGGAGGGAAAGTAAGAGATTTCTTCTCCCTTGCTGCTTCGAAGAGGAATTCTATGTGTTGTAAAGAAAGGAAGAGATTCAGAGGAACTTTGAGGAGTTTTTTTGGGGAGAAATTAGAGATAAGTTTATTTATTATTGTAGTTTGTATGACTTTGATTATATGAATTCCGAGTTTTGTTGTGTTTTCTCCATGAGATCTGAGTAGTTTTCTCTGTCTTTCTTCTTGTCTTGAGATTTGTGAAATGGTGAAGCCATGAAAATATTTAAGAAATTGTGATGATCTCTTTCGAAATGGTAATTTGAATTGGTGAAGCCATAAAAATGTTTAATAAATTGTGATGATCTTTTCACTTCAATATTAATATTTACTTTCAATCTGGTCAATTGATTTGTTAAAATATGTTGAGTTTTACAACTAAAGTGAACATTACATGCAAGATTCAAGGAGGTCAAAGCCCTTGGAAGTTGGGTGTAAATTAAATAGGGAAATAAAATTATCGGGCGTAGAATTGGAGATTTTAGAGTGACAAACTAAAATCTAATAGGACTAAGGATTTAGGGAGGTCAAAGCCCTTGGAAGTTGGGTGCAAATAAATAGGGAAATAATATTATCGAAAATAGAGAAATAATACTATGGCGTAGAATTGAAGATTTTAGAGTGACAGACTAAAATCCCCAATTCGGTCCTATCGTTTGGCTGTGATTTAGGGAGGTCAAAGCCCTTGGAAGTTGGGTGCAAATAAATAGGGAAATAAAATTATCGGTATTTAGGGAGGTCAAAGCCCTTGGAAGTTGGGTGCAAATAAATAAATCGGGCGTAGAATTGGAGATTTTAGAGTGACAGACTAAAATCCCCAATTCGGTCCTATCGTCTGGGTGTTGAAGAGTAGATGTTATAGTGACAGACTAAAATCCCCAATTCAGTCCTATCGTTTGGGTACTGATGTGTAGATGTTAGCACTCAGGTGAGGGGAACGTGGGAGCTCCGAAGTGAGAGCCGGTATCCTCCCAGCCTAGCCACAAATTCAGTAAACAGGTGAGGGGAACGTGGGAGCTCCGAAGTGAGAGCCGGTATCCTCCCAGCCTAGCCACAGAATCGGGGCGTAGAATTGGAGATTTTAGAGTGACAAACTAAAATCCCCAATTCGATCCTATCATTTGGGTGCTGAAGTGTAGATGTTAGCCCTCAAGTGACTAAAATCTCTAATTCGGTCCTATCGTTTGGGTGCTGATGTGTAGATGTTAGCCCTCAAGTGAGGGGAACGTGAAAGCTCCAAAGTGAGAGTCGGTATCCTCCCAGCCTAGGAAATAAAATTATCGGGCGTAGAATTGGAGATTTTAGAGTGACAGACTAAAATCCTCAATTGAAATAGGGAAATAAAATTATCGGGCTTAGAATTGGAGATTTTAGAGTGATAGACTAAAATCCCCAATTCAATCCTATTGTTTGGGTGTTGAAGTGTAGATGTTAGCCCTCAGGTGAGGGGAACGTGAGAGCTCCAAAGTGAGAGCCATTATCGGGCGTAGAATTGGAGATTTTAGAGTGACAGACTAAAATCCTCAATTCGGTCCCATTTGGGTGCTGAAGTGTAGATGTTAGCCCTCAGGCGAGGGGAACATGGGAGCTCCGAAGTGAGATCCGGGGTGCTGATGTGTAGATGTTAGCCCTTAGGCAATTGGAGATTTTAGAGTGACATACTAAAATCCCTAATTCGGTCCTATCCTTTGGGTGCTGAAGTGTAGATGTTAGCCCTCAGGTGAGAGGAACGTGGGAGCTCCGAAGTGAGAGCCGGTATCCTCCCAGCCTAGCCGCAGATTCAGTAAAAAAGCGAATGTAAAATCCCCAATTCAATCCTATCGTTTGGGTGCTGATGTGTAGATGTTAGCCCTCAGGTGAGGGGAACGTGTTTTGGTCCTATCGTTTGGGTGCTGATGTGTAGATGTTAGCCCTCAGGTGAGGGGAACGTGGGAGACAAAGTGAGAGCCGGTATCCTCCCAGCCTAGCCGCAGATTCAGTAAACAAGCGTAGGATTAGACAATGTTCTTTATGCCTGGATCAAAGGGTAAAACGCAGATTCAGTAAACAAGTGTAGGATTAGTCAATGTTTTTTATGCCTGGACCAAAGGGTAAAGAATAGTCAGTAAACAAGCGTAGGATTAGTCAATGTTCTTTATGTCAGGACCAAAGGGTAAAGAATAGGTGCCTATTTGGCACAATATAATTTGAACCAATTCACTTTATCCATTCACTATAATTTCTTGACAGGGAGAAACTATTGGCACAATATAAATTGAACTAATTCATTTTATCCATTCACTATAATTTCTTGACAATAATATAAATTGAACTAATTCATTTTATCCATTCACTATAATTTCTTGACAAAGAGAAGGATGCTTTCTTATATATCATTTGGCACAATATAATTTGAACTGATTCACTTTATCCATTCACTATAATTTCTTGACAAGGTGTAGGATTAGTCAATGTTCTTTATGCTTGGACCAAAGGGTAAAGAATATTTAGCCGCAGAATCAGTAACCAAGCATAGGATTAGTCAATGTTCTTTATGCCTGGACCAAATGATTAGTCAATGTTTTTTATGCCCGGACCAAAGGGTAAAGAATAGGTATGCTCCTATTTGGCGCAATATAATTTGAACTGATTCACTTTATCCATTCACTATAATTTCTTGACAAGGAGAATGATTCCAATGTTCTTTATGCCTGGACCCAAGGGTAAAGAATAGGTATGCTCCTATTTGACACAATATACATTTGAACTAATTCACTTATCCATTCACTATAATTTCTTGACAAGGAGAAGGATGATTTCTTATATATTGAATATCACAGTCCATTCACTATAATTTCTTGACAAGGAGAAGGATGTTTTCTTATATATTGAATATCACATTAAAAACCTCAATCCATTCAATATAATTTCTTGACAAGGAGAAGGATGCTTTCTTAGATATTGAATATCACAAATTAAACCTCCATTCACTATAATTTCTTGACAAGGAGAATGATGTTTTCTTATATATTGAATATCACATTTGAACTTCACTATAATTTCTTGACAAGGAGAAAGATGCTTTCTTATATATTGAATATCACATTAAAAACCTCATTAGCTATAATTTCTTGACAAGGAGAATGATGTTTTTTCGTATTGAACTCACATTAGATCATTTCACTATAATTTCTTGACAAGGAGAAGGATGCTTTCTTATATATTGAATATCACATTTGAACC
>JXCR01118659.1:0-44819 GCA_002079205.1 Phalaenopsis hybrid cultivar | reverse complement strand
AAAAAAAAAAAAAATATTCGTGCTTGGCAAGCCAAATATGAGCTATTCACGAATGAGCTGTTTTCAAATCCCTACTTATGCAGCTGTAGTATATTAAGAATTGAGGCCGGATTTAAATCTTATTATTTTTATTAAAATATTCATTTATGAATAATTTAATATATTTTATTCTATTTTTTAATTAATAATTTTAATTGATTATAAATATTTATAACCTTATCAATTTAATTTTTTCAAACCAAAATGAGTCGAATATAAATGAATAAATTTTTTTTCGTGTTTATGTTTGTATATCTGAATGTGAACAATTATTCGTGCCGTTTGTTTGCTTAACAAATGAATCGAATATGAACTACATAACTAAGTTGTTCGTGAACAATGAACTGTTTTGACAGGGTTATTTGTAGCGCACCTGGTGATTAATACTCATCACATATGCTATTTTAACATATGAAGGTCTTTATTTTTGCAATAATGGTGACACTGCATTTATGATATTTTAAATCAAAATGCTTGTGCATGCCGATGCAATCCATTAGTACAACGTATAGCTTTTTCTAAGGGCTGCTGGTTCTGCCGTGATTGAAAAATGTGAGTAAATGGTTATTTAAACGGTTAGACAGAGGGTGTTGCAGTTTGAATTGTATTTGTTTATATTTTTTTTAACACTTTACAAAATCAACCCTGTTAAATCCATTTTATAAAATAATTCAAAATTGTAAAGATTAGCAGTACAAAACTTCAATGCAGAAGAGAATCAGGACTGTCATCCATTTATTGCTACTTCTGTTGCTGCTCAAATTTAAAAATTTAATTTGATTCTATAATATTTGTCTTTGTCAGATAGTGGATGCCTGTTTTTCAATTTTTGTCGCCAATTTTACTTGATCAAAAAGTTTGTAGTCTTATGCTCAAGTAAAAATGGTTCGGTCTGAAGTATCTTTGTGAGAACCAAGCTGGCAGTCATAATGAACTCTGATGGTGCCTCGAGGATTGATCAGTTTGTTGAAAGGGCTATCAGGTTTGAGACCTCGTTCGGCAAGTTGGTGACTTATTCTAGAATTTAGGTAGCCTCACCCAATAAGTTGACTTGGCCCAACAAGTTGACTTCGGGCCTGTTTGGGCGTAGTTTTTTGTGCGGGGCTCGTTTTGACAACGCTAATTTTGTCGTTTGAAAATAGCGGCACGACAGCGTTTTGGGGTAATTGATGTAAAATGCGACCGTGCGGCCCCTGGCTCTTTCTCTCACGTTTCTTCTCTCTCTCGACCCCGCTGTCTCTCTCGCGATTCTCCTGCCCTAGGTACCTCTCTCCCTCGCATCCGTCGCTCTAGGGGCTAGGTGTTGTTTTCGGTTGCCTCTTGTTGGTTGTGAGTGGTTGTTTTGATGACCCTTACATATTTCTCCCTCTCTTTTCTTTTCTTTCGCTCGATTTGGTAGTTCTGCGCACTCTGTGCTCTATGTTGTGGTTATATTTTTTTGGTTGGTGGTTATTACGATGAGCATTCTATTCTCTATTTCCCTCGCCCTTCTCTTCTTCAGCTTGTTTTGGTGGTTGTGGGCATTACGGGCTTTGTTCGGTCTTCCCTCTTCTACCTTTCTTCTCCGTTCTTCACCTCTTGCGCATTATGGTTGTTGGTTTTGTTTCCTTGATTTATCTGTTTGATGGTTTATGATTTGACATGCTCAGTTGATGATTTTGACGCTTCATGTTAAATCCATGATGGACTAGGTTTATGCTTTTGAAGCTCAATGATTTGCGATTTCAGTTGACAATGTTGCTCAGATTGGTGCTTTAAGGGGCATTGGATTTGGTGCTTGATTTGATGTTAGCAATGTTTCATGTGCCTTGTATGTGGTTTGTGGATTTAATCTTTTTTTTTTTGTTTTATTGGGATAATTACATGCCTAGCACCCTAAGCAGTGCTTCTCGATATCTTTGTTGTGTTATGGTTTGTGGTTTGCTCTTTCTTTTTTGTTTTGGGAGAATATATACATAGCTCTCAAAACATTCTTTCACGGTGGCTTTGCCCTCTTTGATTTCTAGCACTGGATTTATTAAGGAAAATATGGGATTTTTTCATGAATTTTGATATTTCAATGGGAATTTGAAAAATGGATGAAAGTTGGTGCCAGATTTGTTAATAGAAATATTTTGGGTGTTGTGTATGTGTTGAATATAAGTTAAAATTTTAACATGAATTTGGATATTTGATTGAGAATTTGAAAAATGGATAAAATATGGTGCTAAATTTGTTAATAACAATGATTATGGTGATGTGTATGTTTTAAATATGGGTGGAGATTTTATCATTGATTTTATTATAATATTAAGAAAATGATAAATAGATGAAAGGTGGTCCTGCATGGCAACGACTTTATATATACTTAAAAATATAAGATAAATATGGACGTAATAAATATTCAATAATTGTAAAGTCACACTTATCAACACAAGTATATGTATCGCTCAAGTAATATATGGCTCTAATGGAGTCCTAGATATCGATCCCACAGGGAGTGGTTTAGAACTACGAACTAAGATTTTAGAAAATCAATACTTTAATCACAACAACGAAGTTCAATTTACTTATCTGTCACTAATGGGTAATTGACATAAATATGTAATTTTAATAACTATTAAATAACTAATGATACTAATGAAGGTTTAAATGTGATATTTAATATATAAGAAATCATCATTTTCCCTTTCAAGAAATTATAGTGAATGGATAAAGTGAATTAGTTCAAATTTTATTGTGCCAGATATGAGCATACCTATTCTTTATCTTTTGGTCCAGGCATAAATAATATTGACTAATCCTACGCTTGTTTACTAAATCTGCGGCTAGGCTGGGAGGATACCGACTCTCACTTCGGAACTCCCACGTTTCCCTCACCTGAGGGCTAACATCTACACTTCAGCACCCAAACGATAGGAACGAATTGGGGATTTTAGTCTGTCACTCTAAAATCTCCAATTCTACGTCCGATAATATTATTTCCCTTTATTTGCACCCAACTTCCAATGGCTTTGACCTCCCTGAATCTTGGATGTAATCTTCACTTTAGTTGTAAAACTCAACATATTTTAACAAATCAATTGGCTAGATTGAAAGTAAATTAAGATCGAAGTGAAAAGATCATCACAATTTCTTAAATATTTTCATGGCTTCACCAATTCAAATCACCATTTCACAAATCTCGAGATAAGGAGAAAGACAGAGAAAACTACTCAGATCTCATGGGGAAAACCCAACAAAACTCGAAATTCATATATAAAATCAAAGTCATACAAACTACAACAAGTAAATAACTTATCTCTAATTTCTCCCCAAGAACACTCCTCGAAGTTCCTCTGAATCTCTTCCCTTCTTTACAGCACACAGAATTCCTCTTCGAAGTAGCAAGAAGGAAGAAATCTCTCACTTTCTCTCCACTCTTACAAGCTCTCGAAGAATTCCTCACAATTTTAGACTCTCTACACTTGTTTCACACTTCAATTTTGAGTCTCTCCTTTCTTCCAGGCTCTCCAATTTTCGGCCAAAATAGTCTTTTAAGGTTGTGGATGAGATTTCCTAAGAGTTGCCTAAGCACCCCTCCAAAATTTGGCATTATCCAAAGCTTGAGTAGGCATAACCGCCGAGTGATATGCTTTTAGTCTTTGCCTTTCTCATGTTCCCGATCATCATGCTCTGTGGGAGCTCATGCTCGTACATTAATTTTAGTATAGAATCCTTCTATGCTTTAAAGGTACATAAAAAAAATATTAGAAAATTGTAGCTTTAGGGTCCGTTTGGGGCAGCTTGTGCGTTTCAAGATAAACTGCTTATCCTGAAACGCAGCCCGCGGGCCGACCGCAAGGGTCGACCCGCGGTCTGCGTTTAGTGTAAAAACTCAAACGCAGTTTCGAATAAGCTGGTGAAACGCGCGAACCAAACAGTATGGCGGCGTTTTTCAAAACACCGCCCGCACTTATAAGCTGCCCCAAACGGACCGTTAAACTTATAAATAGAGTTCATTATGTACAATAGATAAATAATGCAATGTGTAAGCATACACCGACAAAAAAGTATTATTTATTATTTATGTTTATTCTTTTGTTGATATGACTTCCTATAATTGACAACATGATTTTAATCTATTACATATATCACACCTTGCAACACATTAACACTTGCAAACATAAAATGCATGTCCAACAGAAACAAACATTTTGTCTCTTCTGATAAAATGGCTACACCAAGCAAAACATTTTGCTAATAGTGATTATCTCTCACAAAAAGAGCACAAGCTAATTTGTACTTATTAAGTTGATAACTTGTATAAAAAACTATGACATCTTTAAATTAGTCATAGTCAATCTTTACCATGCCATTAATTTAAAAAAAATAGTCAGTCTATCTGACTCCTCAAATTGGAAATCCAATGCAAACATATTATCTTTAACCTGTTTTTTCTTGAATATTTGCATTAGAGCATTATTATCTCCATTCTCAATTATTGCTTTTTATATTTTTATATATGATGTTATGCATTTATTTCTATAAACCAAGTTTTTTTTATTCCTCTTACTTCCTCAGCAAGATACTGGAATGCATCAATAGCTCTAATTTCTTCTTGTGCATCGAATGCAACACAGTGCTTTGTCTTTACTGATTCTCCGGTATGATCTCAATATATGTTGATCAGTTGACATGACTAATGAATGGTTGTGGTTATCTATAAATTTATTTATGGTCCAATTACCTTCAAGCTCAAAGACAAATCTAATCATTGTCTGACAACCAGTCCTAGTGTGTGATTTCTGGAACTTCATTTTGGTGTTTAGATTGGGTCTTTTCTTAAACCCAACCTTTCAGCATAAAAAATCTTTTGATTTTATATTCCTTGTACTTGTCAAATAACACACATGATCCCTCCATAACACAAAATTCACAAGGATGGGCATAAGGGCGGTACAAATTATAGGCTTTCTTTTCATTGTGCACAGCAGTGCAATAATTTTTCTATAAATGGTTCATAATTCTTATGATTGACATTATCACTTAAGGTTCCTACAAATTCAAAAAATAATAAATAAGTACAACTAATTATAAAATAATACTTCTCATCAGTACAATCGTGTTGTATCGGTTGTACTAAGATAAATCAGTTCAGCCAATATAACGTGGTTGTACAAGGGATAAATCATTCAATCCTAGTCACGAAGAAAAAAAAAATTAAAAATTCATCCTTTATATAAATAATTTTTTTATATTACAATATTTTAAAGCATATACAATGGTGTATCCATCCCTTCAGTACAACTGTGTTATATCAGTTTTGCTAAGATAAATCAGCATAACCAATATAACATGAATGTACACGCGCTAAATCAATGAATACTAGTTACAAAGAATGATAAATATTAAAAACTCATACTTTTTATATAATAATTTTTTATTTATTCAGATATTTTACAACTGATACAACATTGAATTCCTTCCCTTCGATATAACCATGTTGTATCACTTGTACTGAGATAAATAAATACAACTTATACAACATGATTGTACAAGTGATATATCAACTAATCCTAGCCACGGGAAAAATCAAAAATTAAAAACTCATTCTTACTACACACAATTTTTTCATTTTTGTTTGTTCACATTTTTTATAATTTTAAATTAGTACAACCAATACAACATGGTTGCACAAGTGATAAATCAACAAATTTTAGACATGTGGAAAAAAATTCATTATTTCTATTTTTTTATTCATATATCTAATCAAAATAAACTTTGCAGTCTTCCCTTCAGTACAACTACGTTATATTGATTATACTGAGATAAATTAGTACAACACATACAACATGGTTGTACAAGGGATAAATTAGTAGAGTAAAAGCAAAAATATAACATGGTTTTGCAGAGAGAATTTTTTCAGATCTTGTTCTATTTAGTTTTTTTTATTTCAAGAACAAACTAGATTTAAAAAAAATATATAATGTCCATCCTATTCCAAACAGAAGGCAATGAGTCAAAAATACCCCCATTAATATTCTTTTCGTCGTCTCAGCTTTTACTTGAGGCTATACTGGAAAAAACCTCACCTTCAATTGATCCTGTCTTAGTAGCACCTCAGGTAAATCTTTAGGCAGAGTCTGAGGCGAATCCTGAAGATGATTTCAATGGAAATGTCTTTAATATTCCATAAGATTTCCTCAATGAGGATGACCTTCTCAATGAGGAGTTACATCATTTTAAAATGACCACTCACCATGTGATGTCAGTTACCACTAGATGGGTTTCTTCCCACCCCTGATCCCGTTGAGCCATATCATCACAAGTCCAACGGGATTGAAGATGACGCTCCATTTGATCATGAGGATAGGAGTACGAATTTGGTAATTCCCATTCTCCAAGTTCAAATGACTCTTTTGATAGCATGGATTGTGAGTTTATAGGTTAATAAGGTTAGTCAGATGTAAGCTCACCTGTTATATAGATTTTGACACTTCTGATTACACATGTTGTGCTACCTGTGCCCCGAAAACATGTCCAGGCATCATCTTCTGAGGCCGCTCAGCACAAGCACATTACTCCTGACTTGCAGTCTATATTGAATTTATAAGTTAAGGCTACTCTAGTAGCACAACAGGTAACACTATTATGAGGAAAGGTAGACCTTAACCTCAGGCGTATGAGTTTATTTTGTACTCTCAGGGTTTGTTTCCTCTCGATTCAAAAGGTTTGATGGGATTGATAATCCTCTACAACACATTGCCTAACTTAGAGCACTTTCCTGCAACATAGGTGTCAATGATGCATTACTTCTCTGCCTCTTTATTACTAGCTTGTCTGAGTTCACTTTTGAATGGAACGTTGACCTACCAAATTTTACCTTTAAAACTTTCTCTAAGTTGGAAGACATGTTTATAACATGTTTCACTAGTGCACATCATGAGGTCACCACAAGTGATCTAATGGTAGCATAATAGAAGCCCAACAAACCTCTACTAGAGTTTGTCATTTGTTGGAGAAATTTGAGCAAGAGGTACAAACTTCTACTTCAGAAGCAGCACATTGTTGCACTCCTCATGAGCAAGATTAAAGGTCCCATTTCAGTCTTGTTAAAGATGTTGTCAATCAAAACCTTTGGTGCTTTGATAGAAAAAGCGGAAATCCTGCAAGATACACATGGAACTTTGGTCTTTAGGAATGATAATGATAGGAACAAAGGCAAAAGCCAATTGTAATGGGTCCTTCAAAGACGACAGAAGAGTGTATGACACTAACGACATTTTATAGCCCGTCATGTCGACAAAGCCTACTCGCCTGCCTTTTTAGAAGTGGAAAACCGAAACATTTCAAAAATAAAATCCAAGATTTACCCTTTTAAAAGGGAATGTGTAAAGAAAATTTTAATGAATTTGCTTAAACATAGTATGCAATTACCTCTATTAAAGAAGCCAGAAAAGGTGGAGAGTTTAAGGAGCCCAACTTTTGTCCATATCATCAAAATTTGGGGCATACACTTGAAGATTGGTTCACATTCAAAGATTGGATTGAGGTACGATACAAGGTCGTGGAGATTGAGGTCCCTAAACAGTACTTTGAAAAGCCTCTTGGAAGAAGATTGACCACAATTATTAAAGTCGCTCTGGTTGTGTTGCTTACTGATGTAGAGGTATATGATGTGGTATTTTCTTTCACTTGCAATACATTTGTAAGTTCAAGAGGGGGTGGCAATGTACCTACAAACAAATTTTCTAACCATGGCAATGATGAAAGATAAGGAAATATGTTTGAGTATTCTCATGTGTTCCATATTCTTATAAGAAAATCTCTCACTTTGGATGATGTAACTCGATGAAAACAACAATAGCAAGGGAAAGGAGCATTATCTTTCTTTCTCAGCTTTCCTCGATGTAAACACATATCCCATACATGACAATCTGAGTGATTTGTCAAATAATGCATGCTTTCCAAATAATCCTGAATGCCGTGTTTCAAGGGTACTAGCTGAGTGTCTCATTAGGAATGATCCCTATGGGTCCCCTAAAGAGGATATCTAGCAAGTTCACTCGAGAAGTTGCAATAAGCTTTCTATGATAATGGAGAGGCCAAATTCTAAAGATAAGGAGAAAGAAATTGTCACCCATGAGGTTAAAATCACCCAAATGTTCCTAAAGGGACCTCAAAGCCTTATAGCAAGGTAAATTATAATGTTTTGGCACACCATAAAAGGTTGCCCACATTTTTTAGCATCTATGATGCACACCTCCTGTCCTCTGAGCTGAGGGAGATTTTGGTAAAGGCTTTGTTAGAGCCAGAAGTTTTCCATGCTTATTATATAAAGGAAAGAGTAAAAAAATTTGTTGAATCATTACATAATGTAGCTGTCGTCACCTTCTCAAAGGAGGATCTTTTATTGGGCACTCTAGATCATAATTGTCCAATATCTGTGATGGCTATGATATAAGGTGCACCTTTGAATTGTGTCCTTATCGATTCTGGTGCATTTGTGAATATTATTAGCATTAGTAACCTTGAACTTCTCTCTATGACTTCAAGAAGATTGTGTTCGGATAAGATCTTGCCGACTTGCTTCAAAAAAAGGGAAAAAGATCCTTGGGTTCATTACCTTTCCTGTCCAATTTGGAGAGTTCAAAAGTGAAGCTAAATTCCATATAATAGATGGGAACACATCTTGCAAAGCTTTGCTTGGATGCCCTTGGATACACTAATACTAGAAGATACCTTTAACCTTACACCAATGCATTAAGCACATGAGTAGAGGAGGAGAGTTCTCTATCTCAGGTGATGTCCAACCCTTCTCTGTTAACGAGGTAGGTGTGTATGATGACACCAAGTACTATCTCCCTTTTAAAGAAGCATCTCTACCAACCTCAAATAATACGGGATGTCAACAAGCCCCACCCTTTATAGGTCATCCCTTGCCTAAGGGCAAAGAGGTGGCATGGCTGGAGGAAAGGCACCATGCCCCAGTGATGCAAAGATAGGGTGAGGTGCTTCTGGTACTCCTGTTCTCTACAATAAAAATAGAAGCAATGTTGGATACAGATTTTGAAGCCGGTGAGGCTTTGTAGGTGGATAAGTCATGGAAATCACATGGCTATGATCAAGATGATACTAATGAATAGGTACTTTTGTTGTCGTCAATGGTCGTGGTCTCTCCCTTTCCAAGCTTTCCTTGATGGATGAGGTGTTAACCATCGATCAAATGCTATAAGGCCATTCTAAGAATTTAATGCCTATGAGGCATCAACTATAGATGAATTATGTACCTTTTATGTACCTTCTAGATTTAAATTTGGAGAGAAAGGCATTTTGTTTTAGAAGGTCGATACTCATGCGATCAAAATTGATGTAATGATTTTGGATGTTGATAATGAAAAAAATATGGGACATTTCTCTTTCATATTCTTGTTTGTCTCTTATCAATAAACTCTTAGATGAGGTGCTTCTACTAGAAAAGTGGAATGTTCATCAGGTCAACATGTGCAAGTCTATGTGGCATAACAAACCTGTTGAAGAAAAGTATGGCTTGAGATATATTGAAAAGCTAGATAAAATCAAAATATTCAGTGCCTCGTGTAAGATGATATATGCATTTGGAGGCAATGAGGTCCTTAACTTTAATAATGAGGATATTAACGTCAAGGACACCCCTACAAAATTGTAGGATGGTACTCCATCAACCAATGACGAGTTGATCAAAGTCAACTTATGAACAGTTGTCAATTCTCGTTACACTTTTATTAGCAAACTTCTCTCAGACTCTATTACTTCTAAAGTCATAGAAGTTTCGAGAGAGTTTCATGATTGCCTTATATGAAGCTATACCAAAATGCCAGCTTAGCTCCCAATGTAGTTGGACATAAATTAACCATCAATCCGAGCATTGTTCTTATAAAACAATCTCCTTGGAGAATGCAGCTCGATAAAGAACAACTGGTCATTGAAGAAACTAAGAAGCATTTTAGAAGTCTCCTATCTCACATGATTAGCAGACATCCTATTCGTTCAAAAGAAGAACAGATAGATACAAGTTTGTATTGACTTTCAGAACGTTCACAAGGTTTTCCTAAAGGACGATCATCCTTCATCTATACCAGAGTTAATGATATTTGTTGCTTAATCTCACACTATGTTTTCTTTTATGGATGGTTGATTGGTTGCTTTTCTGAATTGATCCGTTGGTTTGAAAATAATTTAATTTAACATGTATGTAATTTTGTTTTTGAAAATAATATTTTAGTTTTGAAAAATGAGACTAGATAGATCTCATTCATTTAATAGTTTAAATAATCAAGAACAATACCACAAGTAATACAACATCTCAAAAGATGAGTGTATCACTTGATAATATGTTCAACTATTTAAACTAATAAATTTCTGATATTTATTTCATCTATAAATTTTACGGCTGATTCCCTTATATAATATAATGATTAGATAGAGTTTAGATTATCTGGGTTACTACTTCTCATATAGGCGCAAGCCCCTCCATTTTATTACATATTAAGCGACTGAAATCACTTAAGAAAACTCTTGATAAAAATTGGAGTTTCGTCTTCAAGAATTCAAAGTTTAGTTTTAATGATTTTTCAAAAGAAAATCAAGTGAGAATGACTCAAATAGAAACAATTTTTTTGGAGATCAAAGGAGCTAGAGGTAGGGGATATCACAGACTCTGAGGAGGACCACAATGACTTCCTAAACTATCATATTATTTGGCTTTACATTTTATAAGTAATGTTATTTAATGTTTACTCTTGCCATTTTATTTAAGATTTGGGATTTACATCTGCACAATATTAAATCATGCAAATAGCCTAGGAAGATAAGAGGATTTACATTGTACCGAACGAATAACCCGAAATCCTAAAAAGAGTTAAGGCTTATATCGTACGACATATAATTACGTGAAAGCCTAAAAAATAGCGTGAGCATTTATGTCGTGCTAGACAAACAACCTCAAAATCCTAAGGATTTATGTCGTTTAAGTCTACGAAAAGTTTAGTTGAGGTTCAACCTTTGCTTCATGATTTGGCCTTGATCATTATCTGAAGTTGCCCACTACTCGATCACAGCGTCACCTCATTCTATGAAGAGAGAGGGGGAGAGAGAAGTCATGCCTCAGGCGGCTTATCATAGGTTCTTTATTGTTTTGGTTTTAGCAGATGCACTTAAGTTGATGGTTTTTGTTATTGTTGTTATTATCAAGCCATTAAGCTTTGTTTAAAAGTTATTCAACATTTTGTTAGGCTCCTATGATTGTCATGTGGTATAGGGTTTTTGCCAAAACATATGTTCTGTGTCCTATATCTTAAGGCATTTCATAAGAAAAAGGCTCATATATTTACAATTTTTCAACCTAAGCATGTGTCCTAGATCCACCAACCTAGGGGTCTTTTCCACGAGTCAGAAGTGCAGTGAATAACAAAAATAAAACATATAAAGAAGACACATGCAGCCAAGTATAATAAAAAGAGAAAACACTATTATGTACCTGCCACATCTGATGTTATTTTAGAAAAAGAAAATGTAATTATATTTGAAAGGTCAGAGTTGGGTATAAGAATTTGCAATAAGGATGGGCTCATCTTCAGAACTTGTGGCCCTGATAATACTTTTCGAGGGACATTTGTAGGCAACCATCAGCATATGTGCTTTATAAAGTCCAACCTCGGGTAAAAATAACCAATAAGACAATCGAAAGAGGGTAGTTCTTAGCCTAATAAAGTAACCAACAAGTAGACATTCAGAAGGTAACACCCAAAGATTTCTTAATTTGTCATGCATATAAATAAATTAGGTTTTAACTTAGCAGCCAAAACATTGATTCCACAAGAAAAAGATTTTATTATTGTATATTTTGTGAATCAGACTGTTTATGAGTCAGTCACACTGTTGAATTAGAGCCACCAGCAGCCTAGGAAAGTAAGGACAACTTTTTACCCAATGTTGGTGAATAGTATCACCATCCTGAACCCTCACGAAGTCATCTGGTTAGGAGATATAACATTATCCTGCTATCCCAATTTTAGCACTAGATGTCTTTTACACCATTGCCCTTATCCTCGGCACTTTCCACTTATAGTCTCGCTTGATGATTCATATAAAATCTCCACATTATGAATGTTTTCACTTAAATCTGAGCGCCTCCATGACTCCATTTAATCTCCCAATTTAACAAGAAAAGTACATGGAACGGCGAGAACTGAAAACCATTCGTCATGTTTAACTACCAATTAATGGCCTATTAAAGATGCCTTCTTTCTTTTTTGCTTGGCACCTCCAACCTTTCCTAGAATGCCAAAAACAATTTTATACAACTTGTCCAATATATCTGAAATGCTTGATGAAGCACAACTGAGAGCTTTCAAAGCATCATTCCTTCTAGCATGAAGTTCAACATATGGATTTAAAGCATCAACACTAAGTTGCCCCACAATTCTTGGCTCAAAATCTGCTATAGTGACACCTCCTACTGTATCAATATCAACAAGTACATCTCAATTTGGAGTAGGGATTCCACCAGCTGCATTTGAGCCTTGTATGACATCATTTGCCAAAATTATGGCCAAGTAGTAATAAACATAGCACAATACATTCCTATCTTCACATTTTTTATGAAGCATAAGAAGGGATTTCACTAAATATGGTTCCATTGAGTTGTACATTGCAAGTTTTGAAAAAATATGATGCACAAGCTTCCTCTGTAAACTTTCTTGAGTTGCCATCGCAACAAATTCATGACTTCTCCTTGCCAGCTGAGCATAAGAAACTGGTAGCTTCTTCTTCTGCCTTTGTTGGAAACCTTGTTGAGATTCAAAGCTCACAACCAAAAATGGTGTCGCTCTGGATCTGGCTCCCTTTCAAGAATTTTACAAGCAAGCAAGTTCATGTACGTGGACTTATCAGTAATAACTGATTGATAAAGAGAAAGTAAATCTTCCTCCTCCAATCCTTTTTCACTTGAGAACAAATAATATGAGAAGAAGATTGAGTAAGAATATTTGTTCATTCTTTTCCACGGACAAAGCTTAAGAGTGCCAACATTAATGAGAAAAATGAGCAAATTATCACTTCATATGCCATATTACAGACATAAAGTTGTAGTCTCCCAAATTTTTGCCGCCTCCGACTCTTATAACATTCAATTCTTTAGTCGAAGTGCTCTCATAATTAGAAACCAAAAAGAAAGATGCACAATGAAATCCAACTTCATTTGAGGAAGTCCATAATAAGTTACAATGTGTTGGTCCTAATCAAACTGACTAAGGCCTCCGTTTTGGGCAGGTTATTTGGTGCGGTGCATTTTGAAAACACACTTAGGACCATTTAGGTAAACTGTGTTTTTGCAGCTTATTCAAAAAGCTGTGTTTTTAAACTAATGAAATCAATGTTCTCACACTGTTCCTGGCTAGGTGCAGTGGTAGCTTTCTAGTTGTGGTCTGACTTTCCAAAAAGATAAATTTTAAACTTTTAAATAACAGATTATTTTTAAGCAGTTTATTACCAGCTTTTTAATAAGCCGTAACTACCCCAAATAGACCCTAAGTGTTGAGGATTTAAGACCACACATATAAGACTACAAGAAGTCAAGAAGTGGTTTGAATTTCTAGTTGGGGTAAGTCCCACCACTAGTCTTCTAGGAGATTCAACATAAAAATATTCTGACTAGATCCTAAGCTCTAGAGGAAGACACATATCTCACCAAAATGAGGTAAACACAACTTTAAAAGGATAATCTCCACTCTTTGGTCATCTTTTAGATCTTCTCCTTTTACCTCTTTAGAAACTAGGAGTTAAGGATTGGAGAGTGGACTTTCATATTTTCTTTCTTCAACATCCTTCCTTCATTTACAAGTCTTCCTCAAATTTTGTGAGCCCACGTACGATAAAGAACCTTACGTCCAAAAAGGATTCAACAATACAATATGTGGTTTAAATAAGTTTAAATCTAGTTCAGACCAAATTTCTAATTGCTATTTCAGAGACAATGTTTGAATACTAGCTTTGAAATCAAATTTCAAACTAGATTTAAACTTATAATATATATTTTGAACACTATTGAAACCCAAATTTTGAAGTTTCAAATAATATTCCAACTAAATTTGTATTTTGTTCAAACTGTGCGTGATTGAAGTTGGTTTGAGCACAACTTTAATTTCTATTTCAACCTTCCAAGCTAGTTAAAAGTTCATTTTTTAATGGTTCTAATTTTGTGTTTGACACTCATGCTCAAACCTAGGTTTTCAATTTGTCTCTTCTTTTTCGATCACAATGATAGTATGAGGCTACTAGGAGTTGAAGGAATTAATATAATTTAACCTAAAAATGAAATTTCAAACTCTTTTTTATATCAGCATTAGAAGGGATGATAGAAAAGGATTATTGGAAGTGTCGAGTTGTATGAAGTCTCAATAACAGAAGCAGTAGTTTAATTTATTAAGTAGACCACCAAAGAAACAACATGGAGTAATAAAAAAAAATGGGGAGATTCTACTAAAAAAAATATAACATATTAGTCCACTTCAAGATTTTATTAGGGATAAAAAGTCAAAGCTTACTTCTAAATTTAATTGCAACGAATCAAATTTTTTTTTAATATCTCTGTTTTAAAATCGTACAAAACCTTTCTTAATTATTATACAAACGAAAGAACTAAATTAAAAGCAAAGAGTTGTAATATTAAACTAACTTTTCTATAGATTTTCTTAGAAGTAAAAAAATTGCATTTTCAATATATTAAGTACTTAATTTATTATTTGACTAGATCAGATGAAATGGACTTTGGTTCTAAGATTGTGGTTGCAGAATCTAATGGATATACAAGTCTTGGGCTAAATATTCTCTGGTTCCTACCTGAAATTTTATCTGACCTTAACACTATTTATTTATAATTAGTTTTGTGCTCCACTTATAATTAATCAAATATTTGAATATATTTTTATCATTTGAAAAGTAACACCCATTTAATTACTATCAAATATTACATAGAAAGAAAATTTGTAAAATTGCCATTTATTTAAATACATGATAATGATTTGAAACTCCAAAAAAACCCACTTATAATTTTATTAAATATATTATATGTATGTTAATACACAAATTAAATTCATTAAAGAACTTACTTTTTTCATGCATAGATTTATTATACCTAAGCTATAAATATAAATTTGACTATAGGGGTGTTATATACATAAATACATAACAATTGAGATATTTATGTAAATTTCCCTATTTGTAAATACATTTGCATCTATAAATATTAAAAAAAGCCATAACAAAAAAGTTTAAAAATAAATCTATAAAGGGGCCAAAATGAACCTTCATGCATCCATCTTTTCTTTCCCTTCAAAATACTACACTTTTGTTCACTATTGCCTTAGCCATATACATATATAACCATTTCCCAGCTAGAGCTTTCAATTTTCAACGCAGTCCCGCCGGACAGCGCTCATGCAACTCCGGCCCCGGTGCTGCATCTTGCCTCGGCATTAGATCAAACAGGAAGCGGGCGGTTATGCCGTTTCAAGCTTCCAAGCTCGACCTCCTTAAAACCTCATCATCTTCCCCCTCCATCTCCTCCCTCCTTTTCGAACACTCCTCCAACTCCCTTGCCATCTCCCTCTCCGACTCTTCTCATCTTCTCTTCCCCTCCTTCTCCCTATATTCCACATCGCCGCCGCCTACAGCAGTCCCTCCCGCTTCCACCGCCGTCTCCTTTCTCCGCCTCCTACCCATCAGCCGCGTCCTTNCTCCATCTCCTCCCTCCTTTTCGAACACTCCTCCAACTCCCTTGCCATCTCCCTCTCCGACTCTTCTCATCTCCTCTTCCCCTCCTTCTCCCTATATTCCACATCGCCGCCGCCTACAGCGGTCCCTCCCGCTTCCACCGCCGTCTCCTTTCTCCGCCTCCTCCCCATCAGCCGCGTCCTCTTCTTCGCGGTCTCTCCCCTGAACGCCGGCGCCGCTCTTATTCTTCGCGCCTGGATCCTCGACCTCAATCCTCCGTGCTTCGCATCTGTCCGCCTTACTTACAAGAAAAGGGAACCTGCCACCCTTCCCCTCGCGCATGGCTTCGGTGTGAGGCTCATCGGGACGGTCAACTACTTTGTTGTTCATGCGCCAGCCGCTAGTCAAATCTGGGTGATGGCTGCCAAGATAGAGGAGGGGGAAGATAATAAAATAGTTAGCGTAGATTTGGTGAAGTGCGCGGTGGTGGATTGCGATCTCCCGATATACTCGATTGGGATGTCCATGGGGATTATGGTGCTAGGTGAGATTGGTGGTGTTAGGGTTTTCTCCGTGAGGATGTTGGTGAAGGGGGTTGAGTTCAAGGGGAAGAGGAAAGGGCACTTGGCTGCTGGAAAGAGTGGTGATCGGTTGTTTGACCGNCTCCCGATATACTCGATTGGGATGTCCATGGGGATTATGGTGCTAGGTGAGATTGGTGGTGTTAGGGTTTTCCCTGTGAGGATGTTGGTGAAGGGGGTTGAGTTCAAGGGGAAGAGGAAAGGACACTTGGCTGCTGGAAAGAGTGGTGATCGGTTGTTTGACTCGGGGAAGAGAATCGTTCCGAATGGCGTGGTAAGTCCTGATAGGCGTCCTGATGGCGGAGTTTCCGCTAGAACTGAAGGAATCACAGAAGAAAACAACGATAGAAATCAAGCTCCAGGTAAATTTTGTACAATTCTCTCTTTTTTTCCAATGTTCAATTAAGTGTTTGGAATCGACGATTGAATACTATCTACCAGAATTAGTGCATGTTTGTATTATCTTATTTAAGACCTTGGAGTTGATCTGGCCTTTGTACATGTTAGTAGTAGTTTTCTTGAGAGGAATGTTAGTAACATAAAAATTTTGTTGGTTTTTTGTTGAGTTGTCTTGTATGGAAACTTTTTAATACTATATTGTTAATGTCTGCCATCGAATCCATATTACCCACCTGTGAAACTCCTGGATCAATTTAGATTGTGGACCACCTAAGCATTGAAATTTCTAATTTTTTTTTGTGATTAGTATGACATAAAAAATAATATATCACTTCGAGAGACAAAAAATACTATTCATTAATGAATCTAATCACAAAATAATGATTTCAAAATTCAGGATCTACATTGCTAGAAGTTTTTCCTGCCCTGTTTGTGCAGGACATTGTTTATTTTATTCTTGGATACATGTTCTTTATAATGAAAAACCTCTATAATTAATTGCATCCTACAAGAAGTCGTCTCCTAGAAAATTCTTGATTAAAACAATGACTCTTCTATTTCTTAAAGTTGGGTTCAAGGTTGCTATTTTAGGAAATTCATTTGGGAATGAATCAAATTTTGAGTGGTTTTTTGTGGAAATCAAAATTGGGAAATATAGGAAGTATCGGATATTGAGAAGCTCAATGATACTTCAGATGTTTTTATGGTTGAACTTTATATTTTAAAAATTGATATTGATTTTAATTTTTATTGTTCATTTTATTAAAAATTTAGTGCTTATACACCAACGACACAATCGTGGAAATGGAAGTGAGAACTTACCATATAGCAAATAGAAATTAGAACCTAAAATAAGGTGAGTACTATCAATACAGGTAAAGAACTCAAAGCTAGTCTAAGGGGACAAAGTCGGCCTTATAGATTCACACCATCGAGGAGCGAAATCCAGCCCAACCTTTCTGACTTACAAGCATACCTAGAAAGAGCAATGTGCTGACTCACCTTCCTTTTGAAGTCGTGAACCCAATCACATGCACGGTTGGATATGTAACATTGTTGCTAAATTTAGAAAGACTCATTACCACTCACTCTACCTTAAAAATCAAGCCACTAGGGTGAATATGCATTTAGCAAATGCACAATTTACAATTTTTAATTTTTTTTAAAATATACATAAATTAATTTTGAAAGACAAAAAGTGCAGCTAATGCATCTATGCTTACATTGAAAGTTAAATTTAGGCCAATCATATATTTGAGTCTTTTCCCAAATGGGTAATTATCCTCATTGCTTAGATGCCCACTTATCTGCAATGAGTACAAATGCAAAATGTAGAAACTAATAAATAAAACAAAATGCAAATGCAAATGATATTTCTAAGGTTTCTAGTTAGTTTTATTAGTTGAACCCGATGTGTTTTAAATTTGTTTTGTTCAAGTTGTTTTAGTTTTATATGATTAATTGGATAGAAAATTTAATTTTTATTGCCTAATGAGTGAAAAAAAGTCTTTACCCTGAAAAAAATTAAGGAAACAAAACATTTTTAGTTTGCAAACGACATAAACACAAAAAAGAAGCACAGGAAAGAGAAAAATATAATAGAATAAGCAGGCGCGATCGGACACTGTTATACACTACAACAACAAAAACAAAGCTTTAATCCCACTACGTGGGGTCGGGTACATGAATCCTTTTTTTCCATTGCGCCCTATTTAGTGTCATATTTTCAGCTCTAATAAATTAAGATCTTTTTTTATACAATAAGCACAAGTTTTTCTAGGTCTACCTCTGCCTTTCTTAACATAAGACGAATCTAAAATATCTACACTTGTAATCANTTTTAAATTTGTTTTGTTCAAGTTGTTTTAGTTTTATATGATTAATTGGATAGAAAATTTAATTTTTATTGCTTAATGAGTGAAAAAAAGGCTTTACCCAGAAAAAAATTAAGGAAACAAAACATTTTTAGTTTGCAAACGAAATAAACACAAAAAAGAAGCACAGGAAAGAGAAAAATATAATAGAATAAGCAGGCGCGATCGGACACTGTTATACACTACAACAACAAAAACAAAGCTTTAATCCCACTATGTGGGGTCGGCTACATGAATCCTTTTTTTCCATTGCGCCCTATTTAGTGTCATATTTTCATTCAGCTCTAATAAATTAAGATCTTTTTTTATACAATAAGCACAAGTCTTTCTAGGTCTAACTCTGCCTTTCTTAACATAAGATGAATCTAAAACATCTACACTTGTAATCGNTTCAATTACCCTCTCCCATAATTTTAAAGTATGACACATCAACTTAATTCCTCTATAATTAGCACACTCTTGCGTACCCCCTTTATTCTTAAAAATGGAGACCAAAATACTCTTTTTCCACTCCTCAGGCATCTTTTTAATTTTTAAAATAATATTAAAGAGTTTACTAAGCCAAGAAACTCCCAAATCTCCTAAATATTTCCACACATCAATTGGGATATCATTAGGTCCTACAGACTTTACACCATTGGTTTTCTTTAAAGCCTCTTCAACTTCTTTTTTACTAATGCGACGATAAAAATGAAACATTTTATTATTATTAAAGATATTAAGATCACTAAGGTCGATCGTATTTTAAAAAAAATTCACTAAAAAATTTATTAAAATAACTCTCCCACCTATGTTGAATATCTTTTTCTAAGAAAAATATTTTTTTTATTATCTTTTTTAAGATATTTTATTGNTTTTAGTTTTTAAAATAATATTAAAGAGTTTAGTAAGCCAAGAAACTCCCAAATCTTCTAAATATTTCCACACATCAATTGGGATATCATTAGGTCCTACAGACTTTACACCCTTGATTTTCTTTAAAGCCTCTTCAACTTCCTTTTTACTAATGCGACGATAAAAATGAACATTTTATTATTATTAAATATATTAAGATCACTAAGGTCGATCGTATTTTAAAAAAAATCATTAAAAAGTTTATTAAAATAACTCACCCACCTATGTTGAATATCTTTTTCTAAGAAAAGTATTTTTTTATTATCTTTTTTAATACATTTTAATTGAGTTAAATCTTTATTTTTTTATCTCTTTGTTTGGCTAGTTTATACATATATTTTTCACGCTCCTTAGTATCTAATCTATATAAAAATCACTAAAATCATAACTTTTAGTGTCACAGGTTGTTCTTTTAGCCCTCTCTGTTTGATATTTTTCTCAATTCTTTAAGNTTTTATTGGAGTTAAATCTTTACTTTTTTATCTCTTTGTTTGGCTAGTTTATACATATATTTTTCACGCTCCATAGTATCTAATCTATATAATGATCACTAAAATCATAATTTTTAGCATCACAGTTTGTTCTTTTAGACCCTCTCTATTTGATATTTTTCTCAATTCTCTAAGTTTTTACATTTAAACCAATTTTTATAGCATAACTTCTTATATTTTATTTTCTCTTGNAGTTTTTACATTTAAATCAATTTTTATAGCATAACTTCTTATATTTTATTTTCTCTTGCACATTATTACCACCAATTATTTTTATTTATAAAAATTTTTCTTTTTGATTCTCCAAGTACATCTTTTGCTACTTGTTTAATAATATTTGTTACTTTATCCCACATAACATTTGTTTCTTCATGAACATCTAAATTTTGAAATTTTGAATTTTACTATAAAAATAATTTTATTTGTGTCTTTTAGGTTCCTCCATCTAATTCTGGAATGATGAGTCATGGTATTTTTTATTTTACAACTCTTCATTTTAAAATCTAGAACTAATAATCGATGTTGGGTACTGAAATTCTCACTTGGAATGACCTTATAATCTTTATAATCTTGACGATTTCTTCTTCTCATAAGAAAATAATCAATTTGTGTTTTATTTGATCCATTCTTATAAGTAATAATATACTTATCTCTTTTCTTGAATAAATTATTAGTAATAATAAAATCATATGCTAAAGCAAAATCTAAAATGACTATCTTTTTCATTAGTCACTCCAAAACCGTAGCCATCATGAATATTTTTGAAATCTTCAACCACTCTACGAACATTTTCATTTAAATTTCCCCCAATAAAAATTCTCGTATATGCTCTTCCGATGATTTATTTTTTATAAGATATCATCAATATAGATTGTAACATTCCTTCCTTTTTATTGACAAAAGTTATTTCTATCAATCTTTGGTATGTCAGTTTGGCATTTTAGACCGAAGGGTGTTATATTNTCTTTTTGATTCTCCAAGTACATCTTTTGCTACTTGTTTAATAGTATTTGTTACTTTATCCCACATAACATTCGCTTCTTCATGAACATCCCAAATTTTGAAATTTTGAATTTTACTATAAAAATAATTTTATTTGTGTCTTTTAGGTTCCCTCATCTAATTTTACGATGATGAATCCTAGTATTTTTTATTTTACAACTCTTCATCTAAAAATCTAGAACTAATAATCGATGTTGGGTACTAAATCGTCACTTGAAATGACCTTACAATCTTTATAATATTGATGATTTTTTCTTCTCATAAGAAAATAATCAATTTGTGTTTTATTAGATCCCTTCTTATAAGTAATAAGATACTTATCTCTTTTCTTGAATAAAGTATTAGTAATAAAAAAATCATACGCTAAAACAAAATCTAAAATGACTCTACCTTTTTCATTAGTCACTCCAAAACCATAGCCATCATGAATATTTTTGAAATCTTCAACCGCTCTACCAACTTTTTCATTTAAATTTCCTCCAATAAAAATTTTTACTTCAAGATGTATCATTTGTATTAAGCCTTCTAAGTTATTCTAGAATTTATCTTTAGACTCTATCTAAACCTACTTGAGGAGCATAAACACTAATAATATTAGAAATTTTTCTATCAATGATAATCCTAAGGGTTATAATTCTATCTCAAGCTCTATTAATTTTTACAACATTATCTTTCAAACCCTTATCTATAATAACACATACACCACTTTTAGTGCGACTCTTACTAGAATACCAAAGTGTGAAACCTCAATTATCATTATCTTTAGCCTTTTCTACAACCCATTTAGTTTTTTGAATACATAAGATATTAATATTTCTATGAATTATAATATCAACTAATTTCATTAAGTTACCATTGAGAGTTTCTATATTCTAAGATCCTATCCTAATATTAGTTTCAATAGTTTCATGGACTAACTTCTTTACCCGTATTCATCCGTAATGTGGGAACTCTTGTTTATTTGACACTCACCCGGGCGCTGGTGTAGCGACCCTTGCACACTTTTTACTGTATTCAGGTCATACAACGCGTCGCTTCTAGGGGACGCCCTAGCACTTACACAATGATCAAAATGATCAATGTCATGATTTTTTTGACAAGTTTTACGCTGACTGTCGACTACTTAACGCAACCCTCTACTTTTCACATCCGGACGCTGTTATACACTAAGAAAAAAGAGAAACCGGGCAGTTGAACTCTTCCCTTATATAACCCAATTCTAGAGCTAAGGATTAGCCTTTAGGTTTTCTCATATTCCCTCATTCATTTTGTCTTCTCTTGGTTCGTCTTTTTTATTGTTTAATTGTCCAGATCTTCCAATCTCACGAGATATCAGTAAGCTATGTGGTCCATCATCGCTCATCCTAATTCCACGGACCTTAAAGCTAGTTGGTGGTCAAACACATTTAAATTTATAGAAAATATTTAACAAAATTTGCAAAATAGATGAGAGTAGGCACACCACGCCTAAAGTTGGTACGAGCTTAGCATTAACGGATGCCAAACCCCCTATCCTACTACTTCGTGCTTAGAGACACAAGCATAAATGAGCAACACCTTCAGAAAATATGTTCGTTGAAATTTTCTTTTAGTGTTGCCCCGTTAAGCATGACATCCTAAAAAAAAATGTAAAGTCTACTAAAAGAATCATCTCAAGATTCTCATCCTGTCCAAGCAAGCAAATAAAACATATCACAGTCAATTGTTCACCACAATCACAACAATCAAATATCATCGCCCTAACCTAAATCTAGATTAGTGGAATAGCAAATAGTCTAAGGCGTGTGCAATCAATGTGGCATGACTTTGTAGAACTTAGTGCTTTAATTTTTGGCTTGATTACAATTGAATTTTATTCAATCGGTGGTTTTAATTTATATAATTAATGATTTAAAAATGTGTTTTAAATTTTAAATTTTGATTAGATTCAAGTTTAGCTTTATATTTTTCAAGAGCCCTAGATTAGTGGGACCTACCCAAAGGGGATCCTACTGTTCCTAGCACCCTAACCTTACTAGGATGAGTGCCTCACCAATCAGGATGAGGGGCAACACTCCAAGGATAACAACTGTGATGGCTTGGGTGTTTTTTATTTGACTTTAACTTAGCTTTTGTTTTTGTTAGATTTGAGTTTTAAATTTGGCTTGAGCTAACCAAAACTACAGCTCTACATGTAAATAACCTTATGGATTAGCAAACTAAACATAAGAGTAGTTCATTTGAGTTTTGAAATTGAATGACATGGCTTGCCACTTAACATTTTATATTACTTTATGTTTGATTTTTAGTTACCTTCAAATTTTAATCCTTACTTTACTTTTAAGATTTAGTTGGTGAAAATCCACCTAAAGCTAATGATGATTTATATTAAAGCTTTCTAAGATGGAAGGGGGATCACTGATACTGATTTTTGAAATGGGTTTTTTTTTTTTCATACATGGGATGCGAAACAGAGGTATTTAAGTATTTCACACATGAATCTTTAATATTACAAGTTACGCAGTCTGTCTCATAGACATTCGCGCTTTTGTCTTCTTCAAGTTTGCAGTTAGAGGCCGCTGGCATCTCTAAAGAAAGAAGCTCTTCTCAAAGCAATTGCAGCCTTTTGATTTTCTTATATTGTTCATAATGCAAACATAGGAGAAAGAATCCCATGCTTTAACTAGAAAAAATTTCCTCTCATTTTATGATTCACTTGCAGTAGACCCATGTCTTTTCCTGAGCTCCATCTCACCATTTACAGAAAGAAAAAATGATGCCTTGGATTGGATGGAAGGAAATAAAAAAGGGGTTTTCTCTTTTTTGCTTGGACGGAGAGCAGATTGAAATGGAGATCGAGGCTCTCGCTTTCTCTTCAGGGATTTTGGGAGATTTCACTTGTTGGGTTTTGGAGAAGAACGCATCTCTCCCGTCCTTCTCCCATTTTCTTCTCCTCCGTCTCTCCTATGCTAGGACCCTTCTCGACCCTATTCTTCTTTGCTACACATTGGCGATTCTTCTTCGACCAACATCAATACTACCTCTTTCATTCCGCAATGGACACAAGTTTGACGAGTCATTTGCCCAGTTAAATGAACATTCCCTCTCCAGCATATCCTGCCATCGGTCAGTCGTTTGAGTGGGAATCTGAAGAAGATGGAAGCACGAACTAATGCGAGACAGAGTGCGTAATCCATAATATTAAAGTTACGTGTGGAATACGTAAATACCTCTTTTTAATGTCCCATGTTGAATTTTTGAAAAAAAATATATTAAGTTTATAATTGATTATTATATAATAATTACTCTTAAAGAAAAATTTAAAATAATGTCAAAAATATCTCTAAAAATTATGGAATTTTTCTCTGGGATCAAGGGTCATTAAAAAATTGATATATGATAATTTGGGATATTATTTGTTTAATTTGAATTTTCTAAGATTTTAATATTTATTTATTATTTTAATTAATTTTTTTTAAATTCAAATAAATTTAAAAATTAAAAACATTTATAGGAAGGTTTGGGAGGTTGTCCAAACACTACAGTAGAGTCGTTTGGATTTTAAATGAATTATTTATGATTTATGTGAGCTTTAGCATATTTTTTAATTTAAAATTTCAAGAATTATTTTAACTATTAAAATATTTTAATTTTAATTTTATAAAAAATTCTCTAGTCTTAAGATTAGATGGTTTAAATTTTATAATTTTCATCAATGTATTTTAAGCATTATGAATTTTCAAAGTTCAAGTTATGTTAATGGCATACTTTAATTAAAGAAAGTTGGTTATTATTTATTAATTGTCTTTTTGGGAAGAAATTCTAAATTAAATATCAAAATATTTCCAAAATTCATAAAAATGTTCTCTAAGGCAAAAGACCACCAGAAAATTATTTCATGAAATTTGGATTGTTTAACTTAATTTAGAATTCTTATTAGTAATTAATTATTTCAAACTTGATAAATTATTTAAAATTTATATGAATTCAAAAATTGGTGAAAATTCACAAGAAGGTTTGAAATAAGGCCAACTCTTGCATAAAAGTTTCAAGTCATTTTGAGCTCAAATGAACTTATTATTATTTATTCATGATTTAAAATATTTATTTGATTTTTAAAATTCAAAAAATATTCAAATGATGAAAATATTTTAATTTTTATTATTTTAAGCTCTCACTGTTTTAAAGATTAAGTGGTTTAAATTTGGGAATTTTTATCATTTAATTTAACTCTTATGAATTTTTAAAGTATAGGTTTAATTAAAGGGTGATTTTATTAAGAAAAAAATTGTTATTATTATTATTATTTTTAATTAAATTATTAAATCTTCTAAAAATCTATGAAATCTGATGGTTTGTGGTGACTTTCAAACCAATGGAAGATTTCAAAATTTTCCTAAGGGNCAACGTTCACCAACCAATCTAAATATTGTACTTCTCTATTGAAATTAACATCTAACATCTTCTGGACCTCTTTTCGAATGGGCTTAGTTATAAAGTGGTTGCCAGAAGTCTCATCTTTTACTTGATTGCTCTTACTCCTAGTTTGATGTTGAGTCAGTGGTAAGCTACATCAACATTTACTCTCAACATCTTATAAGCTATCCTGGAGAATACATCTTGTTGCTCTCTTAAGTCTGCGATCAGATGATCTTTATATTCATTGCTGAAATTAAAGTTAATATGGAAGGTTTTATCTTTGACATCCTCGAAAATGGGTGCCTTCTTCACAGTCTCAGTTGCTTCAAGGCTAGTTCCTTTATGTACATCAAACTACAGGGTATCCTCTTGTACACTTTCTATAGCTCAGAGGTAATTGGTCCAAAACAACACTAGGTCTCCTTGGATGATAATAATTTGTCCCCCTATGTGGACCTTTACTACCACATGAAATGTTGAGACAATGACCTTAAAGATGTTCAACACTGTCTTGTTGAGGATGGCATTGTAGGTGGTAAGGGCGTCCACTACAATAAAATCTATCAATTTTGTGAATTGTCTTTCTACCTCTCCCGAGGTCTCTGGTAAAGAATTCATCCCGTAAGTTTTCTTCCTCCCCCATAGAAAGCATTCTCCATGTTTATATTCTTGAAGGTTTTTAAATAGAATTTTGACTGTACTATCCGTGCCTTTGAGAATGCTCTTGATTTGATACTTTGCGATCAAGACACTGACCACTATAACTTCATTAAAAGGATTTTCACTAGTGGAAAAATCAATTTCTGTAAAATTAATGTGGAGATGGGTTGTAATGGCTGACCTTGCAAGGGTAACCTAGTTGACATTTCCCACCCTTTACTGCTTGAGGTTGGATCGGCCTGAAGCTTTAGGTCTGTCTTCTCATGGAATGGCTGGGACTACTGCGGAAATATGCATGTCTCTTGCCGGGACTGTTTCGATATTCTCTTCTTTTGCGGGCTCCTTTCATTATCGTCTGGTGTTTGCATATCAGGCCACAAACTTCTTAAGCTTCCTGGCTTTGATCAACTCTTTGATCNAATATGCATGTCTCTTGCCGGGACTGTTTCGATATTCTCTTCTTTTGCGGGCTCCTTTCATTATCGTCTGGTATTTGCATATCGGGCCACAAACTTCTTAAGCTTCCTGGCTTTGATCAACTCTTTGATCAAAGCTTCTATCATTTTGAAAGCCCGCTGTATTGTGTCCACTTTTGGTAAGCACATTATTTATTTGGATCATGCAGGTAAAAGCTCCCGCTCGCATCGGCACAGACTTCTTAAAGAATTCTTTATTTTGGATGGCTTCGACAATCTCACTCATAGAAACTATCAACAAAGTTCTGATGATGATGTCGAGGTGGTTTTGTCTTTTTTATCGATATTTTATTGATTAGTCCGTGATCAATGTAGTCATGCTCCAACCTATGAATTCGACTTTTAGGGACTACTTGTGATTCCCTCTGAGCCGATCGATCTCTTCGCTCTTTCATGTCTTTTGGATGTCGTCTCTTAAATTGGCTTTTTGGTTTTCAGTTCTAGAAGAATTTCAATAAAAAATTGTATTATTTGGTCAATACGTAGTTGTCGACCAATTCCAAGGTTCGAGCTAAGTTTCTTGTTTTTGAAAACCAAGGACATACCTGAATGGTCCTTCTTGTAAGGCTTTAAATAGTACTATATGAGCGACTGCTAGTTCCAAATCTCTCGTATTCAACATTTCTTGTTGAAATCTGGTGATGAAGCTTCTCAAACTTTTATACAAGTTTCTTGATCAATTTTCAGAAGGGTGTGAAAATTCTTTTGTGGCTTCTGGGTGTTGGAAAATTGAACCACGAACATTTACTTAATGATATGATGACTCATACAATCAAGTTGTTGAACCAACAGGATCTGATTCTTTTGACATCATGAAGAATAATTGACACTTTAGAGTATCATTTACATGTAACAAGTATGCGATGGACTCAAATGAAGTTACATGGTCAGCTGAATCTATTCTTCAGACTCCAACATTGTGATCATAAACTTCATTGGTGTTTTAGCTTCTGCCATTTCTCTTAAGAAAATATTCATATATAGCTTATACTANACCACGAACATTTACTTAATGATATGATGACTCATACAATCAAGTTGTTGAACCAACAAGATCTGATTCTTTTGACATCATGAAGAATAATTGACACTTCAGAGTATCATTTACACGTAACAAGCATGCGACGGACTCAAATGAAGTTACATGGTCAGCTGAATCTATTCTTCAGACTCCAACATTGTGATCATAAACTTCATTGGTGTTTTAGCTTCTGTCATTTCTCTTAAGAAAATATTCATATATAGCTTATACTTCTTTTTCTTTTCTCTTTTCCTCTCTGCTTTCTTGTTCAAAGATGTGGATCCTTCATCCTTTGAGATGTATGTTTCATCAGCTTCCTCTTCAAGCATTGACAAGAAGGCTCTTCTTGGCTTTACTCTTAGTAGTTTTTGTTTGCAAACCACGGATCCTGAGGACTCTGTATGAGTCTTATGGTGGGTTCTAGAGGTAATTTCTCACATCTCTTGTATCATCGTTGCCATTCAGTACTTCAAATCATTTATCTGTTACATCAATGACTCCCTAGTGCAATCCATTTTTCACCCTTATTGTTTTCCCTTCACACGAAGTCTATATCTGGATTTGGGTATAAACTCCATGCTTGTCGCACCTTTTAGGATGTTGAATATTTTTAGGACATTGGGCCTTTAATCATTCCTGGGCTCACGTTCAAACTTGTAAAGGAAGCTCAAGAGGATGGAATGCACATTGACTCCATTAAGAGATTGAATCAGTCTTTTATTCTAGGGGAAGAAGAATGAGGAATCAAGAGAAAGCCCTCCATTCATAGGAAGGAGATCATCTCTATTTGTAGGTCTCGAGATAAACTTTCTTCCCCGTTGAGTTGCAAAGAAAATATATTAAAATATTTTAGTACAATGCGATGTTTTTCAACACATGTCGATGGTACATTGTGATGATGCGGATATCAAATGACTCATAAATAAACATAGACATATAGGTAGCTGATAATCAGTGAGCTAAGAGATATTCGACCTATGAATTTGATAGGTCAACTCGTCATTTGGTAAACCTGATAAGATGGTACTCGTTTGTTGGGTTTGGCTTGTCAAGTTGGCTTCTGGTGCTGATCTAACCAATCTAGAGGGTCAATCTAGTGGTCAACTCTGTCGTTGATGCTTGATGGTTGTATTCCCAATAGAAGGGTGGGTGATCGATGCTCACTAAGGAGAGAATAGATGACCGAGTTACGTGCCAGGATGGTCGTTTATTGGTTCGCACTTAGTTTATTAAATTTTACGAGAATTAATCACAAATGCAAACCACATTAACATCTAGGGTTTGTTTAGGGTAGCTGCAGCTGTTTGAAAAAGTAACTGTGAAGTTATTGTAGAAGAAACTGTTTTTCAAAAAGGTGCGGTGGCTATTGCAAATTTATATTATTTAAAAAAAATCAGAATGCAGCTTTCTGACAATTACCACACTTTAACAACCCAGATTGAGAAAAACAACTTTCTACTATAAAAAAAATTAAAAAAGCAATTCGCCAAACATAATTGTGATGACAGTCTAAAAAGAAAAGCAATGAGAAAGCTATCTCAAACAGACCATTAGAGAGCTAGGAAGATAATCAAATCAATTCTCTTTTTCGTACGTGGAGATGCTCTCTCTTGGAAATCATGAGGTTCTCACTTGTTGAAGTAGAGACAAGGAATTGCACATCTAAATAGAAATTTTTTTGGATGTACTTGATTCTCTTTTTATATTCCTAAAATGACTTGTCTTAAAATCCTATTAGATTTACACTAAAAAAATATCATTGCCATAGATGGAAATCCTAAGGACAAGCCGCACTAAAGGAAATGACAACATAAATTGTAACTTCCAATAGTAGGACATACACTAAAGCCATCTATCAACATCTTGCATGCCTATAGTAGTCGTCTGAAAATCCATCTAATACATCCATTGCAAAAGCATTCATAGGGACAACACACCACTAGAACACTATAACCTCACTAGCGACAATATGCTAGGGATAATTGCAAATTTAGGCAAGCAGATCATGGCTATTGCAGCCATTGACTCTAGATTCGATTACAAGATTTCAATAAAATAACAAACAACAATTGCAAAGCTCCTAAGTGCCACAAAGTGCAGAGAAATAATTGTTCCAATAATAAAATATGATAATAAAACTTTTTCACATATTAGGGGACATTAGCGGTTTATTCTAGAAAAAACATGAAAAATGTTAGGAAAACTAAAACTACTACTAGAAGAAATAACTCAAACTGTTAAAATGAAAAAGATATTTTAATTTGTTTGTCTCATTGCACATGTCTAGCTTTTTTATGCGTAAATTTTGAGATTTACATCAATTTAGATGCGACAATTTGCAAGTTGTACTCTTTGAAAGCTTCTTGCTAACTGATGAAAGAAGTGATTGTTAGGATTTTTTTTTCATCTGTAATCTTGAAGTACTAATTTTCAATTTGTAGTGCGAAAGATTTGCATAATTTTTGTCATTTGGGGCCCACAGTCAACATGACTATGGCATTCTTTCTTTCTTTCTTTGCTTCGACCCTATTAATCCATGATATCTCTTTTACGTACTTATCAATTTTTGGACTATTGTAATTATTGTTTTTTGATTTTGTTTGTTTCTTATTAGAAAGTCTCCTAGAATTATATGAATATTACACAATTTTTAAAATTTTTTTAAATACATACTACACAAACATTAGAATGAAATAATCAATTCTTTTCAATTGTTGTCGTGTAACCATCTCTAAGAGGAAAGAAAACACCTTAGATTTACAACCCACACAGACAAAATATCAATGCTCACACATGCAAAATCTTATAATGATAGAAATATTTCAGCTTGCAAGGGTGTTTGTAAGTTTTGTGCAATGATTACTGAGTAGTACAGCATACTGGCAAGTAAACCCGAACATTCAGAAAGAAATCAGAGGGGACCATGGTGTGCTATCTGTATGTTCGAAAGATTCAATATTGGGCTTCTCAAGTCCATACAAGCCATATAGTTGAAAAGCATGCAACCAATAGGGAAGCACATACTTCTTTGCATAAAAGTGTTCCAACTTTTAGGAACATTGAGCATGAGAAATACTTTTTCATATGGACTTCTCTTCTGTCTCTATTAGCTATTTCGTTTTTCACCAGTATCATACTTAAGAAGATGGGAATAACTTAAAAACACCTTTTGACTATTATGCTGAGCTAGAGTGAATATCTGAGACCTTTTTGTGCGACTATCTGTCCTTTCTCTTTTATGGGAATTTTCTCTCCCATATGTTTTGGCCTTAAATTTGTTTGAAATGATTATTAGGGTGCCATGATTAATTCAAGCTAACATTTTGTGTCTGGGTTGCTCTGTCTTTTTTCAAATGAGAAATATGAACATGCCATTCTTCATAAGGAATATTTCTGTTTATATTTTGTAGTCCAATATTAACTTTTCTTTATTCTCGAAAGGACTAGCCTTCTAGATTGCTGATCATTTTTTGGTGCCTTTCCAGGTAAATTGAGATGTGTAAGATTGAGACAGAACTCTGGCGATCTTGGCTCATTTTTCATCAAAATTAAGTGCAATAATGTCATTTCTGAAAGCGACACCGGAGCTCTGGCATCAGTAAAAGCAATTTCAATCCATTTGCTGTCTCAGAAGCAGTTTTTGATATTGGATTCTGTTGGAGATTTACATCTCCTGACCCTGCATGGTACTTTTACAGCGTCAGAAGTTCGTGCTGATTCTTCTTCCAAGTATGCTCATGTATACTGTCTGGATGTGAAGATAAAAGTGCAATTGTTGGCTGTTCCTCCGGACATTTCCGCAAGTAGTGCTTTCTCCTTGTTTTCACAAGTTTTAAGCTCGTGTATGGTTTTATGGTTGGTTCACTAACGTGTTTCAGGACCCGAATTTGTTTGCATATCCGATGGAGCATATTCGGTACAAATGATGTCCATGGCCAATATTGAATCTTCTGAAAAAGATGGTGAGAAAGAAGATAAAAAGGAAAAGTATACCCTACTCTCAGGTATCTCTAAGT
Organism: Phalaenopsis hybrid cultivar; assembly: GCA_002079205.1. NCBI lineage: Eukaryota > Viridiplantae > Streptophyta > Magnoliopsida > Asparagales > Orchidaceae > Phalaenopsis > Phalaenopsis hybrid cultivar. Next base: position 13,254 of record JXCR01118659.1, on the reverse strand, counting down.
AGGGGTGTAAATGAGCCGTGCTTGAGCAAGCCTAGTGCTTATTCAAGTTTGACTATTTCGAATTATTATTTTTTTTTCGAAATTGACGTATTCGAAATGACTCATGAATAGTATGTTTTTGTTTGACTCAATTCAAATTTTTTTGTTCGTTTAAGCTCGTGTTCTGTTTGAAATTAGATCCAATGATTTAAAAAATAATCAAATTTAATATTTATTAAAATATAAAATATAAAAAAATATTATAAAATGTTATAATAATATTATTATTTATTTAAATTTTTAATTAATTTTAGCCAAAATGCCCTGAACAATCTCAAATAAAAATTTATTCGTGTTCCACTCATTTATAAATTGAGCTAAAAAAATTATTCATGTTTAGTACATTTGTTTAACAAATAAATCTAGCACGAGCTACTTAGCAAGCTGAACACGAGCTGTTCATGAATGACAAGCTTTTTTGACAGCCCCATTACATTTCTATTGAACTTGGTAATACATCCCATCTCATACTAGTAGTAATTTGCCTGTAGAAACTATTCATTATGCTTTACTTCTGTCCACTTATTTATAGGTCAAGGATCTTTTTCTTGGTAATACATCCCACTTCTGTCCANTGAACACGAGCTGTTCATGAATGACAAGCTTTTTTGACAGCCCCATTACATTTCTATTGAACTTGGTAATACTTCCCATCTCATACTAGTAGTAATTTGCATGTAGAAACTATTCATTATGCTTTACTTCTGTCCACTTATTTATAGGTCATACCAAGCAGAAGACGGAGATCAAGGATCTTTTTCTTGCTTTTTTTTTTTAACCTTCTTTTAATTGACACAAGATTTCACTGTTGTTTTATTGTGCATTTTCTTATATTAATTTCTGTTGCTTTATCATTGATGCTAATTGGCTCGAAATTGCTATATCTATCTAGCTGCTCAAGTCATATTTACTAGTGAGAAAGTTCAGCACATTATAGCTCTTTCTGCCAAGGCAATTCTGGTTCTTGGTCAAGGTCAGATTCTAAGATGTTTGATCCTCACATTCTCGCCACAAATGGTGTATTAATATGCTAACTACATAATTTTCACTTTGCTTGTTCTAATCATAAGTTCAGCTACTTCCTTTACTTAAATATAACTTTTTAATGTTTGATTGCAGGAAACATATTTGCGTATTCAATATCTTGAAAGAGTGAAGATTGTGGCTGTAAGCTTGTTTTCCCCTTCTATCATTAATTGGAAAATTTTTTCATTTAACATTATGCTTATATCGATGTGAAATATGGTTTGTTTGTCATAGAATGAAGTGCATTTTCTTTAGTTATGAAATGTTTCGAATGGTTGATTTTGTTGGTGTTGTTTTGCATCTATTCTGTGAATGTAATTTCGGTTTAACCATTGTACCATTGGCATCGATTATATGTCTCCTCATCTTTTGTTGAAATTGTTCAGTTAAATTTAATCTAATGACATTGTAATGTTATTTTGGAAATGATAATGCAATTTCTGATTCATATGAAATTATTTTTTAACAGCTGAGTTTTCAACAAATGGTCTGCAATTACTTGATTGAAATTTGGTGCTGGTTTTCACTAAAGATGGTAAGTTATCTCACGTTAGCAATGTCATCTCTCCTGATATGTTTTTATGCTATTTTTTTGCTGAATCTGCTTGGTTTTGGTTCAGAGTATAACTGTTTTGCATTTAATTCCATTTGACGGTCAGGCAACTTTCCAAAGTGCAAGGATGCTTTTTAGCGACAAGCCAGAAGTTATACGAGCTACATTGTTTTTCACTTCATCCTGAATCTCATGACTTATGATAGATTGATGAAGCTGAAAGGTATTTCTTTTTATCTTCTATTATTATCATATGCACGATGAGAACCGTCAAAAAGAAAATATTTGGCTATGTGAATCCTACTGTTTTTTAATTTTTTATTTTCAACAATGAATGACCTTTCTACTTGAGATAAAGAAAATCAGTTTTTAAATTTCTTTTATTTGCACCGTAAACATCTTTATGCCATTAAATGCTGTGTTAGTTTTTATTTTCTAAAACTACTTAAGATTATTGTATTAGTACATTTACCTTAAATTAAAATATTAACAACAATTTATTTATTTTATTTATTTATTTGAACTATATAATATTATTTGAAAAATTCTTTTGTGGAAGAAATTAAAATTTAATATCTAATAGTGATTAATGTATTTAATTGATTTGCACTATTTGTCTCTACTTATATTAAATATGAATGTTCTGAAACCCCTTTAGTAGATTGACGCCAAACTCATAAACAATGAGGTACTTTTTGGTTTAACAGTTGAATTTCAATATAAACTCCGAAGTTAAGCATGCTCGTGATAAAACATTCCTGGGAAGTAACACCAACGGGGCAAAACCCTGAGATCATTAGGCCAAAGCGGACAATATCTTTATGGGTGAGAGTCCGAGCTATTACAAATGGTTTCGAAACATAATAACAGTCGAAAGATGAAAACTAAGTGTTAGACAGAAATAAATTTTACACCATGGAAACCATCTTTTGAACATTGAATGGGACAAAGTGCTACATGGTGGGAGCCATCTCTTAAATCTATAGGGGGCACCTCTAAAGTCTTATCTGCACGATGGATGATTTTGGCATACGAGAACTAACAGGGACATTAATTACTTAAGTGGGGGAGATTGTGAAACCTCTTAAGTAGATTAAAGCACGACTCATAAACATCGAGACATTTTTTGGTGTAACGGTGGAATTTCAATAGAACTCTAAAGTTTAGCGTGCTCGTGATGGAGCATTCATAGGATGGGTGACCTCCTGGAATGTTATACCAATGGGGTAAAACTGTGAGACCATTCCAAAGTGGACGATACCTTGATGGGCGAGAGTTTGGGCTATCACAGATGTAACTAAATACATTAATATTATTAATATTATATAATATATTGAATATTTACTATAGTAGTGTGCTACAATACCACACTGCAGTATTGTGCCACAATAGAGCCTACTCTCCAATCATAGTAAAGAGCTTAAAGCACAAGATATTGTATCGTTGGATCAATTTATCTATGGCCCTTGGATTGAAATTTGTATGCTTCCTTGTAGGATTGTTGGCCACTTTTTATTTTTCCCCCTTTTTGTAATATCTCTTAGAGATGTATTTATGCTTCTCATATTTTACAAAAAAAGGCACAATATACAAATATTCTTGACAATTTCTCTCCATTATTTTATTTATTAAATAGTATCAGAGCAAGTTTAGGGTTTTTTCCAACCATTTTCTTTTTCTCTAATGTTAGAATTTTCACTTTCAATCTTATTCTTTTTGTTGGATTCTTCTTCTATTCAGTATGTATCAGTTCTTCATTTCCCTTCAAATAACGCGACAATGATTAATGGTAAATATTAGGCCAAGGGAGAATCCCAAGAAATTCAAGCACTTTATCCCATGAATATGACAAATTCATTTAAATGGTCTCAACTTGTGAAAACCTTTTTGAAAAGAAAGAGAAATTTTTAACATCTTATGGATTTATCTTTGGAGTCTAAATACTCAAATCTTAAACTTTGAGAAGAAATTGGTTTCACGAGCAAGACATGATTGTTGAACACCATATTACCGGAGATCAGTGGGTTTTCTATATTCATCTTCCCTCCATATGAGGTTTGAGATTTAGTTAGACAAACTTACTCAAAGGTGAGCGATGTTGCATTCGTGCACGAAATCAAGACAATGCTCACCTCTATCAAACAAGATAACATTCCATTCATTGAATATTATAATTCCATGAAGATTAGAGTTGGATTATTACTAAAATCTCAATATGTTATGCTGTGAGGATGTGCGATCATCAAACAATTTATTGAGCATGAGAGATTTTTTTGAGTTTTTGGCATGACTCGACAATGAATTTGATCACATTCGAATCTTAGCAGAGGAAATCTACTTCTTTGAATAAAGTGTTTTCTCCTATGGGTTAAATAAAGATGGAATGTGATGTTCAGTGGTCCGCGAGTCTTGATATATCTATCATGACAGTTTCTAAATCCCAAGGTAAGAGATTTTTTGTCACAAAATTTTTTTCAAAAGATGTAAAAAAATTTTCAAGACGAGTCTTTGATGCATCTACAACAAAAAGAAATGACACATTAAAGATAAATGTTGAAAGCTTCACAAAAAACTCCAAGATTATACAGAAAGTAAACATGGGAATAAAAAAGGATAGAATCGTGTAGTGGATTTAGGATTCTATTCAGAGAAATGAATAAATTAAAGAAATTTCTCAATTATATAGAAAAGTCATAGGATTCAACTCTCTTGTTCGGAATGGTACTGAGTTTTAATTCTTATTTTTGTAGCTCCTCTAATAGTTCTTCTCTTTCATGAATCTTAGGGTCAGGGGCCACTAACCATATAACAAGCCTTGCCAATATATTTCAAACTTATAAACTCTACCCCAAATATGAAAATGAAAATTAAGATTCGACTTTCTAGTTCAGAATGGTTCGAGTTGTAATTCTTATTATTTTAGCGCCTCTAATTTTTCTTCTCTTTCATGAATCTTAGGTTCAGTGGCCACTGACCATACAACAAGCATTGCCAATGTATTTCAAACATATAAACTCTATCCCAATAATATGAAAAATGAAAACTACATATTGCTTTTTAACAACTATTGCAGGACATGGAGACATCTCATTTTCTCTCAATTCAACCCTTAGTAAATATTCAACGCTTTGTAGCTATCTTTTTATCTATCCTTAAATTTAGTAAATATCATAACTACAAAATTATCTTTCTTTTATTAATCATTGTGTTTTTAGGACGTCTCATACCGCCTACATCATATAGATATATCATTATAAACTAGGGTATCATTCCTTAAAAAATATTCAATATATTTTTTCATTTTCAATTCATTGTAAAACTTGTGAAATTGTTAATCATGTTTACTTTTGGAAAGTATTTTTGGAACCTCTAATTATTTTGTGTTAATTCATTCTGATATTTGGGAACCTTCTAAAATTCTTAATATTTTTTGAGCTATTGGTCTTGTTTAATTTATTGATGATTGCACTCAAATGACTTGGATATATTCAATTAAACGAAATTCAATGTTATCACTACATTCTTTATATATATTGTCATTATAAAGAATTAATTTAAAACATAAATTTTTTTTAGACTAATAATGTTTGTGATTATTTTAATCACATGTTATCATCATTCTTTTAGAAGGAGGATATTACAAACCAATTTTTTTTGCCCCCCATTCCTTAAGAAAATGGAGTAACGGAGAAGAAAAATGATAATCTTTTGGAGGTGACTCGGATACNTTTGTGTTAATTCATTCTGATATTTGGGAACCTTCTAAAATTCTTAATATTTTTTGAGCTATTGGTCTTGTTTAATTTATTGATGATTGCACTCAAATGACTTAGATATATTCAATTAAACGAAATTCAATGTTATCACTACATTCTTTATATATATTGTCATTATAAAGAATTAATTTAAAACATAAAATTTTTTCAGACTAATAATGTTTGTGATTATTTTAATCTCATGTTATCATCATTCTTTTAGAAGGAGGATATTACAAACCAATTTTTTTTGCCCCCTATTCCTTAAGAAAATGTAGTAACGGAGAAGAAAAATGATAATCTTTTGGAGGTGACTCGGATAATTATGCTCCACAATTAAATTTCAAATTAATTTTAGGGAAAGTTATTTTAACAACTATCAATTTAGTCAATGGAATGTCTTCCATAGTAATTGATTGTAAAAGTACTCTAAATTATTTGGGAGTTTTATTTAGTATATACGATTTCTCAAAGGTGTCTTCTAAAATTTGTGAATGTATTGCTTATGTTCATGTCCATAAATTTTATAGAAGAAAACTTGATCCTATAACTCGTACTTATTGGATATTATGTCACTCAAAAGTGATAAAAATGATATCATCTATTCAAAAAAAAGATTCTTGACTTCAATGAATGCCACTCTTAATGAAACTCATAGCTTTTTCACTCAAAATCATCTTCGGGAGAGCATACTTGCTAAAGCATTTGAAATCAAAAAGCCGGAAGAACTCAAATATATATTTCAGAATAGAAGTGACTTAATCTAAAGAAGAAATATTTCCTCTCAACAAAATAATATTGTGAACATACGGAAAGAAACCATGATGATGGAGTGCAAGTCGTATGAAACTCCAACAGAACTAGGATAAAAATTAGACTTTGATGAAGGAATTGATGTAAATATGAGACAATATCAAAGGTTAGTTGAAAAATTAAATATATTTATCTCCCACTCATCTTGACACCTCATTCGCAATAAGTCTAATAGTTAATTTATGCACAACCCCAAATATAGTTGCTTATAGAATTCTTATATAATTTAAATCAAGTCCAAGAAAGGAGTTTCATATAAAAAACATGATACCTTATAAATTAAAAGGATTCCCCGAATGTGGATAATGCTGGATCAATTGTAGATAGAATGTATTCCAAGTNATATAATTTAAATCAAGTCCAAGAAAGGAGTTTCATATAAAAAACATGATACCTTATAAATTAAAAGGATTCACCGAATGTGGATAATGCTGGATCAATTGTAGATAGAATGTATTCNTGTAAATTTTCATTGCAAATATTTTTTAAAATTTAAGATGAAGAATCTCTCTTCGTTATGGTGATTTTTTTTTCTTTTATTTACACTAAATCTGCCTCAGTTTAACCTGTGCAACTTTTTTGTGTATTAAAATTTGAGTATTTGTAGTTGATGTTTGTTTATGGGACTCAAATTAATGTAGAGTGGAATCGGTTTGAAATTTAGTTAGAACTGTACAAGTCGTGCAAATTATATATTGTTTTTCAAACATATTTGTGAACTTTTTAGGTCGCTTATTTTGTNTTTGAAATTTAGTTAGAACTGTACAAGTCGTGCAAATTATATATTGTTTTTCAAACATATTTGTGAACTTTTAAGTTGCTTATTTTGGCTAATTTGTCAAAACAATTGCAATTCACCTTTTGAACACATTTGTGAAATATATATTTTCACACATTCTAAGTCTCTCTTTTTGTGTAAAAACAATGCGGTTAGCATTATTGAACCCATTTTCAAACTACATTTTTCCATGCATTTTCACCTTTTTAAAGAATTGCAGTTCCCAACTGCAAAGCAATTTGTAAATTGCATTTTTTTCATGCTTTTTCAGTGCATTTTTAATGCTAGAAAAAGATGGTTCGAATTTCTGAGCCCATTTTCAAACTGGATTTATTTTTCATGTATTTCTAGTTCATTTTGAGCGCTGAAAAAAGTTGCAGTCTTGATCTTGATCTTGATCCACCTTTTAAACTTGAAACAGANTGCTTTTTCAGTGCATTTTTAATGCTAGAAAAAGATGGTTCGAATTTCTGAGCCCATTTTCAAACTGGATTTGTTTTTCATGTATTTCTAGTTCATTTTGAGCTCTGAAAAAAGTTGCAGTCTTGATCTTGATCTTGATCCACCTTTTAAACTTGAAACAGCAAGGCTATTTTCAAACCATTTTAAAGCCCAAATAATTGATTGCCTATCACAGGATAGTCTTATTCTTATTTATTTTCACGCGTCTTTTCATACGCTGCAAATTCATGAAAGATGTCTTTTCATACGCTCAAAAATGAGAATTGCAATTTTTTTTCACATGTTGGTCAGGTTGAGCATTATTTAAACAGTTCGCTTATGGGTTTAANCGCTCAAAAATGAGAATTGCAATTTTTTTCACATGTTGGTCAGGTTGAGCATTATTTAAACAGTTCGCTTATGGGTTTAATACAAGATAAAATTTGTTGACAGACGGTTCAAATTTCTTTCAAATTATTAGTTTGCATTTGGGCTTAAAAAAACAATGTGTTTCATGTGACTAATTCGGTTCAAACTAAGCTTGAATAATCAAATTCGAAATAGTTTGGCGGAGTTCCTCTTCCCATTAATCTAAGTTTCTTATACTATTTTCCGACCGCAAATACTCAAAATTTAATATGCCAAACAGGTTAATTAGTTCGATTTAAGCAAATTCAATTTTGACATAGGAATATAATTCATGTCAATAAAGAATGAAAATTATTCATCTTCAATTTAAATAAATGCTCATGAATATTAAAAGGTTATCCCTCACTGTGTGTATTTTAGTCCAAACAAGATATATGCCATAATGATATGCTTCTTCTATTCTTGTAGATTTGAGCAATAGTATTACTAACTAGTTTAATTTCTTAAGGCATCTATCTGCAGCATAGCTTATCATTTTTGAGCGTTCATTGACACTTTCTATCATATAACAGAAGTTCCATAGGACAGCACGTTGTTGGTTGGAACTGTCACCCTTAACTTTTGAGCTGAATGTGAAGGTGAAATTTCCCAAAGGCAAATTGATGTAGCGCTCATTTCTTTCCTTTTGTGGTTTCTGCTCCAACGCCAGAACCTGCAATGCTTACTCCACTGCTCATTGAAATTTAGTGAAAGTGTGTGAGTTCTATGTTATTATGTGATGGATTATTTAATCCTATTTTCTTTTAATATATGAGCCAATACTCCAGATTGCTTTTCTTTTATGCTTCATTAATTAGCTGTAGTCACTGGATCCTTTTATCGTATTAATCCTCCATCACCTTTGTTCCTGCTTGATATATTGTATTTTATCACATAATTGTCGTGACCGGATGATAAAATTTGTTTTTTATTTATTTCATTATACAAATTTATTTTGAGAATTGTTTCTCAATACACATCCCAGTTCGTACAGCAACTGTCTTAAAGTATTTTTTGGATTATTTATAGATGCCTTCTATTATATTTTGCTTTGATTTTCAGCATAACTTGCAGCAGGCTGCACAAAGGGATAGAATTTCAGATTCTTCCCCTGCTTGTTTTATAATATTCCAAGCTGATGCTAATATTAATGACAAGCACCAGGTAAATGCTTTCATCAATTTTAATGAAGTTTCTTCATATTCAAATCTATGTTATCTTTGGGATACAATTTACAGGGTTAATGTGCCTGTTGAGAAATGATGATTTGATGAATTAACAAATATTTTTATAAACTTTATACCATAAATTATTAATAAGTTGTGGATGTCATTTGATAGGTTTTGTATCGGATTTTATTATGCAGCAGGGAATAGTGCTCTTCTAGGTTGACTGGAGATGATTTTGTTTGATTAGTTGTTTTAAAAGCTTGGTAGGAGGGAGGTAACCCTTTGAGGATGTAGAAGGATAATATCTTTACTGTCCATCAATGCGTCGGCTGCTACGATGTTATCTACCAGCGTCTTAATCTGAGCAATGTATTGATTTATGGTTTGTGTCTTCATAGTCGCATTGTGGAGCTCATTTTAAGTTGAATGATCTTGGATCGATTGGTGGCTTGGAATTTGCAAGCTAAAGTTTCCCAAATTTTGAAACAAGTGTCATGATTAAGAACGTTGGGTCACGATGGTGGGAGATATTGTTGAGAACATGGCAGAGGTTAGGTGTTGGCCAATTAGCATTCATGTGGCATAAGTAGGATTTGGGAAAGACATACCATTGTTGATAGTCACTGTTCCTGGAGGTCAGGGGAGATCTGTCCAGGAACCCTTCAAATTCGTTGGCCCTAATTAATTTGAGCAATTGAAATTTCAAGCGAGGGTAATTATCCGTGGAGGGGAGATATTGGTAATGGATTTGATGTTAGACATAAGGAATTTGAGGGATGGTAGGATGCTGGCTCTTAACTCATGAGAGAGGCGAGTGTGCCATTTGACAATGATTCGCCCATCTCTGAGTTTCTATGATACAAAATGGAGGGGGAGGGGGAGGGGGTATAGTGATGCAGCAACTATGATACCATGAAAGAGGATGCTGATACAAGGTTGGGTGAAGAAAATGCAAGTGAAACTGGAGCAGAGACGAGGAAACTATGTGAACGTAATAAGCCCAGGTTTCTCTAATTTATTGTAGGAATAAAATCAGAAGGTTATGGTGATGATAATTCTCTATTTTTTATCTTCAATAGATGATTCTAGGGATAGTTAATTATAGGGACTAAGTTTAGTGGTTGTAATACACTCCAATGATCCAACTGTAGCTGTCTGTTTGTAGTGTGTGCAGGAATGCATAATTTTATTATGGAACAAATTGGCTTCTTGAAGGTGTGAAGGATCATCGAATAGTTAGTTTATCTTAAAGCAAGAATCCTTAAAAGACTGACAACAATTTGAGATAAAAATTGCATTAATCTACAAAGAATTAATGAGAGCAGTTTTGAAGAACTTCAGCTTCTCAACAAATATCCCATGTAATTATAATGATATTCATGGATGAGTCATACATTGCCTAATAATTTTTTTATACTATTTACATAAATACCTCACACTCTAATGTATTTACTTTTATAATACCCAAACTTTTAAGTGCATATGCATAAAACCCAAATCATTAACATAACATAAAAAATTCTAATATTCCTAACTTTTTAGAAGTGAAATGCCCTTTTTTTTGGCATAGATTTATGACATTAAAATGTCAAACTCTAGATATTAAACATGTATAACTTTTAAAACTAATTGGTGTTTCAAAATAGGAAAGTGAATTTTAAAAAGGCTGAGAGGTAATTTTGTAGCAAGTGCATTGGTTGTGCTGAGATGTGACCAATGTAGTAACGTGTAGTAAAAAGCTCTAGGCTCTTGATGTAGTTTTGTATCATGCAGACACACTCATATATTAAATTATTATTATTTTTTTTACTGAGGGGGGTCTGTCTGTACACGTGGAAGACCTTGATTGGAGTCCTGGTACAAGAATGCATCAGAACAATTGATGTAAACCTGATCATGACTCTTGATGTAAGATTTTTTTAGTAAAAATGGCCCAAGTTCGATTTACTCCTTTCCCAAAAATTTTTAAAAAAAATTCTCCAATGGAGCCGAATTGATAATATATATAGAAGCGACAGAATTTATGGGTTCTAAACTAAATCAGACTATGAATAAATTAAGATTGACAAGCAAGTCGAAAAAACTGAATGCTGGAAGTATCTCAATTAATCCAAATTCTTCCTCACACAACTTTGAAGTCATGACAATCAGCTTAAATAAGTTATATCTTTTCAAAAACAATGAGTCTTTTTTAGCCAACTTATGAATAAAAATAGCATCGTATTTTAAAAACATATTAAAATGATAATACATAATGTTTTAAGATAATATATGTTTCTAGGAATATATATTTTACAAGTAAAAATCTACTAAAACTACTTTATTGCCTAATAACTTCAGATCAAAATCAATCAAGTGTTCGAAAATAATAATTCAATAAAGTTTATGTTAATATCTGAAGTATTAACTAGAAATTTGTTGTAAATAACAATACAAATTTATGATACAATGTATTTTGCTATTAGAACATATACTATCTTTGACACAATTGCACAAACACACTTAACATGCATCAAACATATTTGGTTCATGATTGTGTATACTATAACAAATACTTTATGCTTGCATTTAATAAAACTCTTAGAAAATAATTAATGATTATATCTTTTTGAACTTTATTAAAATTTAATTACTCATTAATTTTTTATGTTTTTTTTATTTTTTATAATTTTTATCTTTAATTTATTTTTTTTTCATTCTTAAATAAAATCTTTTTAAATTTTATACCATTAAAATTGTCATCATATTTATTTAACTTATGCCATTATTAAAATCATTATAAAATTTATATGATATATAATTATAAAAATAATGTGCCCTTATTACATTTTCAAAAGTATATGTAATTTTAAGTTCCATGCCATTATGTTTGTCCCCATATATGCATTTTTACATCTTTTATTTACAAAATCACATAATTTTCTAGTTGAATGTGTTATATTTAATTGTGAAATCACAAATTTGANGAAGGTGAAATTTCCCAAAGGCAAATTGATGTAGCGCTCATTTCTTTCCTTTTGTGGTTTCTGCTCCAACGCTAGAACCTGCAATGCTTACTCCACTGCTCATTGAAATTTAGTGAAAGANGAAGGTGAAATTTCCCAAAGGCAAATTGATGTAGCGCTCATTTCTTTCCTTTTGTGGTTTCTGCTCCAACGCCAGAACCTGCAATGCTTACTCCACTGCTCATTGAAATTTAGTGAAAGTGTGTGAGTTCTATGTTATTATGTGATGGATTATTTAATCCTATTTTCTTTTAATATATGAGCCAATACTCCAGATTGCTTTTCTTTTATGCTTCATTAATTAGCTGTAGTCACTGGATCCTTTTATCGTATTAATCCTCCATCACCTTTGTTCCTGCTTGATATATTGTATTTTATCACATAATTGTCGTGACCGGATGATAAAATTTGTTTTTTATTTATTTCATTATACAAATTTATTTTGAGAATTGTTTCTCAATACACATCCCAGTTCGTACAGCAACTGTCTTAAAGTATTTTTTGGATTATTTATAGATGCCTTCTATTATATTTTGCTTTGATTTTCAGCATAACTTGCAGCAGGCTGCACAAAGGGATAGAATTTCAGATTCTTCCCCTGCTTGTTTTATAATATTCCAAGCTGATGCTAATATTAATGACAAGCACCAGGTAAATGCTTTCATCAATTTTAATGAAGTTTCTTCATATTCAAATCTATGTTATCTTTGGGATACAATTTACAGGGTTAATGTGCCTGTTGAGAAATGATGATTTGATGAATTAACAAATATTTTTATAAACTTTATACCATAAATTATTAATAAGTTGTGGATGTCATTTGATAGGTTTTGTATCGGATTTTATTATGCAGCAGGGAATAGTGCTCTTCTAGGTTGACTGGAGATGATTTTGTTTGATTAGTTGTTTTAAAAGCTTGGTAGGAGGGAGGTAACCCTTTGAGGATGTAGAAGGATAATATCTTTAGTGTCCATCAATGCGTCGGCTGCTACGATGTTATCTACCAGCGTCTTAATCTGAGCAATGTATTGATTTATGGTTTGTGTCTTCGTAGTCGCATTGTGGAGCTCATTTTAAGTTGAATGATCTTGGATCGATTGGTGGCTTGGAATTTGCAAGCTAAAGTTTCCCAAATTTTGAAACAAGTGTCATGATTAAGAACGTTGGGTCACGATGGTGGGAGATATTGTTGAGAACATGGCAGAGGTTAGGTGTTGGCCAATTAGCATTCATGTGGCATAAGTAGGATTTGGGAAAGACATACCAT